>PVIC010001376.1:46921-93246 GCA_004025085.1 Thryonomys swinderianus | reverse complement strand
GTGCCCAATTGCTACTAAGGCACGTCACCATGGCAGAATCCGGTCTGCAGTTGGCTTCCATGGTATGCGGCTCCTTGCAGCAAGGGTGAGGCCCTGGAAACAGCTTCTGCCTCTTGTCTGGGGAGACACATGTTTCCTAAGAACCTGACAGTCATCAAACAACCAAACTGGCTGTGATCAGGCATTTAAAATGGATACTTGTGGACAACTGTACGAGAGATGAGAACCTCCTTCCACTCCTTTCAAGATCTGTGCATCTTTTTCATATCTTTTAGGAAGACCACATCAGCCCAGGCACCACCCCTGTGTGCTGTTAAACAGCTCAACCAGCTCCCAGAGCAAGGGCCCGGGGACAAAGTACAGCCTTCCCAGGCGTGTTTCCGGGGGCCTCGGAGCCACGCCGGCCACGGTCTGATGGAGGACAGCTCCAGTGTGTGAGCACGAACTGCAGAGCAGAGCAGAACCTGTAGAAGTCCACCGGGGCTTTCTAGTCCCTTCCACAGCCTCCCTGGCACCCACACGGTGCGTCGTGCGCACTTCCTTCTGCCCTGCTGCTGTGTCCTGCACCCTCGGTTCCTCCCTCGGAGGCTCGTGGCCATGGCACACGGCCTCACAGTCAGGAGCACGTCTGTGACATACCCGAAAGGCCTAAGCTTTGTCCCCAAGCATGAACATCCTGCGCGCCTGGGTGGGTGGAGAGGCTCCCAGGACAGGGGGCGCTGCGTATGGGGCGTGGCGGACTCGCACCCTGGCAGTCCGGAGGATCTGCACGCGAGGCACCCTTGCTAACTTTCCTGCACTGAGGAGGAGCGTCGCTGGCCTAGCCGCCATGTTCCTGGGCACATGCACACACAGGCACGAGGCAGCACAGACCCTGACACACACGCACATGCACGTGCGCACACACACACACACACACACACACACGCACACAAGCTGATCCTGGAGCTGCTTTAGTTGGCCTCGTGGATTTGCCCTCGCTATGAATGCTTTGCTGCTTCTTTGGGGGCCCACAAACGGCCGCGTGGGGGCTGCCTGGCTCCCGGGAACTCGCCACAGGTGCGTCTCTGAACACAGCAGAGCCAAGACTGCTCCGGGAGACAGCCCGCCCCACGGCACTGTTCCATGGCGCTGTCCTTGTGCTGTTCCCAGCAGGCAGCAGCATCACGGCGGAGCTTGGAGCGGGAGGGAGCAGAGCTGGGCCTCCCTAGTCACCACACTGTCCCGCCACGATGCCAAGCAAATAAATACTGTAAAAGAAATGAGCCAAACATGCTCCAGAAGGCCCTGCGGATCTAGGAGACTCAGATCCAGGGCTGGGCCCTGTTGGGCCTGTGCACTGCTGCCCCTCTCTCCTCTTGGGCAGGCTCTCCCGGACTTGGCAAACCCAGCCCGGAGCCCCTGGCTGCCGCCGCAGCCCAGAGGACGTCAGTGGGTACAGGCAGGCGGGGAAGGGAGAGGTGTGCGCAGTCACAAGAGAACACTCGAGAGGCTGCGGTCATGTGCACCGACGTGGCCGGCATGGCGCCCGTGCACCATCCTCCGAGCATGCTCAGAGCTGAGCGACGGGGCCACCAGGCTCCATCCCGGGGCTGGGAGTCCTGGGTTGGCAGCATGGTGACCACGTTGTCTGTCCCGATCCTCACGACAGTCCTGCGCATCGTCAGTGGCACCATGGTACCTCTTTACAGACCGCGACAGTGAAGCTTCTGGGGTTCGGGGCCACCCTCCGAGCGGGACCACCAAGCCGCTTCGCGTTCACGCTAAGAAAGGAAACCTACAAAGGAACATTCCCTGATTCCTCAGAATGGCTTTTGGAGGGGCTGCGGGTTTAGCTCAGGTGGCACCGTGCCAACCTCGCACGCACAAGGGCCTGAGTTCGATCCCCGGTACCACAAAAAAAAAAAAAAAGAAGAAGAAGAAGAATGGCTTTCTGAGTTCAAAGCCAGAAGAGGCGGTCTAGCCCTCCAGGGTTCACTCTGCAGGGCACGGGGAGCCAGTGCCACCAGGCCCGCTGCAGGAGCTCCACTGAGCCATGGCGGAGGGAGCCTGCCTGGTCATGTCTTGGCAGCCCAAGCCTGCCAGGGCACTTGGACAATGATTAACCAGCAGCGGGCAGGCCGGTGCAGGCCGGGCGGCAGTGCGGCCGGCAGTGAGCTCACCCCTTGCACAGTGGCCCTGGAGCCTGCCTGCCCGCCTACCTGGGCCACCCGGGAGTGGAGGCCAGCCTCGCAGTACGACAGCCGCACGCCGCACCATGCAGGAGTGACGGGCCATCTCGCTGGAGCCGCCCGCACACAGGGCCACCACGGCCCGCTGCGCCAGCCTCCAGACGCAGGGCTCCAGGCGGGGTGGGGCTGCGGGGAGCAGGTGCCACTCAGCCTTGCGTTGGCCGAGAGCCTGGCAGCTGGCCCTGCTGAGCCTCACCCCAGGCCAGTCCTGCTGAGCCTCATCTCTGGCAGGTTCCTGGCGTGGGCGTTCCACGCCTCCCCCTGCAGGCCCCTCCCCAGCAGCACCCCAATTCCCTCAAGGTGGTGGCGGTGCCCGAACTGGCGCTCACCTGCCCGCTGGGCAGTGCTGGGCCTCTTGTTTGTTTGCTGATCAGAGCACTGAAGTCTTTTGTTCTCAACAAACTCTGCCTTGTTAGGCCTGGTCTGAGGCGTCAGAAGCTGGAAGTCTGGTCTTGAAGGCTGTTGCGCGCGATTTTCTGTGAAGACGGGTGGGGCTCCTCCCCTCAGGCACGGCTCCCCAGGGTTCCGTGCCAGCCAGTCCTCACTGGTCTGGCCAGCACTGCCAGCTCCTCTGAAGGGGCACTTGGCCTGCCCGGCGCCCCTCTGTGACCGGGAGTCTGGGTGTCCAGGACCAGCCTCTCCAGCAATGCGGAGACATGTCACCCTGCAAAGGGCAAGCTCTCTTGCGAAACAGGCCCTGTTTTTGTTGCGGGTTTGTCCACTTGACCTTAGGCACCCCACATCCCACACCATATGCTTGGGGCACACATCGTGTCACTCCTCTGCAGCCCCAACCTGGAAGATCTTCACCCTCTCTTTGTAGGATGCCAGGGCCTGGCCTGAGCCTCCACTCCGCCTCCCTAGTCCCTCTGTGGCCACCGCAGCCTCCAGGCTGAGCCTGGGTGGAGAAAAGGATGTTCTCAGGCCCTGTGGCAGGAACAGGGTGGGAGCCGGACACACGGACCCACTGCAGCAGCCTGTGGGGTCCTGAGAGGCGCTTTCTGCAGAGTGGCCTTGGTAAGCAGCAACGTGCCTCCTGATTCTGTCCAGTGGAGCCCACAGGAAGCGTGTGAGGCAGATCATGGCCTTGAGTTTGCAGATGGGGCAGGTGAAGCTGTAGAGAAGTTAGCAACCTGCCCGAAGGTCACAGCGAGGAGGCAGGTGCTGCTGTCTCTGGGACAACGGGCATGAGAAAGGCAGGGTGGGGCGGCTCCCTGGCAGAGCTGGACTGGAGGAGTGAGGGATCTGGAGGACAGGCTGTAGGGAGGAGACCCTTGGGGGGCCGGGCTTAGCAGTGACCCTGTGGGGGTTCAGGAGAACTCTGTCCCCAGAGCCCCTCTGTTAAGGTTCAGTAAGGCCAGAGCCGCCAGCCGAGGACTGTGACGGCGCTCCAGGGCCGAGAAGGGTCAGTCCCAGGCCTCCTTTGGGCCGCCGAGCCCTCGCTCCCAGGAGGCAGGGCCCGGTGGAAACAGCCTTCCCAGGCTGCGTGCCAGGGCGTGGCACTCGCCCCCACAGGCCTCTCGCCCTTCCCAGGCGCCCTTCTGATTGGCCCGGCCTTCCGAAAGCAAACACTTGATTGGATATTTCTGCACTGAGGCAGCGCGCGCTCCGCCTCCTCCCAAGAGAGCAGACACGCTGTGGCTTTGCCTCTTTGCCCTCTGACTGTGGCCAAGCACCCCTCTCCCCAGGGGCTGTCGAGCCTCTGGTCTTTCTCACCCAGATACAGTGCAGGGAACCCGGAGGGCGGGGCCAGAGTGGCCTTCCGGGCTCATCTCACATTCTTGCCCTGGGCGGAGCGGCCCTGCGCAGCCCTCGCTCCCCGGAGCCGTCTGCAGGCTGGCGCTCCGTACCGTGTGGTCCAGGCCTGACTCAGCCTTGCTGGTTCCCAGGCAGAGACAGCTGGTTCCCCGGGTGACCCGAGTATGACCAGTGGCTGATGAAGCCATTGGCGTGGCTGTGACTTCAGCCTCCGCGGGACAGGACAGAGCCCGGCCCGGGGGCCGCCCGACCTGCCCCGCCTCCCTGGGTGACCTGGGACCACGCCAGACTCAGAGCGCCAGGCTCCCCCATGGGCGCAGACTCTGCACCCCGCGGTGAGCGCAGTGAGTGCGGTGAGTGCGAGTCACCTCTCTCCACCTGCAGAGTGGACTTCAGGGCCCGACTTGAGAAGCGAGGGTGAGAAGCAGGCGCCCCCGGAGCCGTCCCCAAGGAGCTCGCAGAGCCGGGGACCTGGGCCTCAGGGCCCAGCGTGGTTCCCTGTGAGCAGCTCACTCGGCCCATTCAGACCTTGCAAGGGTCACTGGAACAGGAAGTCCTCAAGTCACATCAAATGTTCCATGGCAGGAACCCTCCTCTTTCCAGGAAGTCATCAGTCTCAAAGGCTGAGTGGGGCAGGGCCCGACGCTGTGACTGTCCCAAGTCCGGGGCCCCAGCTATACGCATCTCAGACCCGTGGGTGCTCCTGAGGCCACCCCAGACGCAGACGCCTCTCTTCCCAGAGGACTCCAGTCACCATCAGTGCGGACCTCTGCACACTGCCTAGTGCCAGGCCTAGAGCCCGCTTCTCCCACTGCAGAGAGGATTTCAGGGTATATGCAGGCAGTTAGGGTGCCCAGGCTCCAGCCAAAGTGCTTCCATCTCAGACTCTACGAGGGAAGCAAGTCTCCCCACCAGACAACTGCCAGCACCCCCAGCAGCTCCCGACAGCCCTGAACAGGGACAAACCGTCCTAAACCCTGGGGCTCCAGGGAAGGCTGAGGGGGACATCGGGCCACAGAGCCCCGACAGGGGGTAGGGGAGCCTAGAATGTTCCTGTGTCCGGAATGGTGGGAGCAGGGGAAAGGGCCACTGCTCTCAGGGGCTGTAACTGAAGAAACTGAGGCCAGAACTCATGTGAGGGGTTCAGAGGGAGGCATTGGAGAGCTGTCACCTCAAGAAGGCGCTGGGGGACACACTTCCTGGCTGGGGCCAGCAGTGACTAACCCCACAGGAAGCTGCCCGGAGCCCCGGGAACAACGGGAAGGCCACTGGGAGTCAGGGCTCCGTGGTGCTTCCCAGCACGGTCCCTGACTCAGGGCCAGGCCACGCTGCCTGCCGTGCCCTTGAGGGAGCCGCTGTGAGGAGACTGTTCATCCAAACCACATCCTGAGGGGCTGGGACCCGGCCTCTGTCCTGCCTCCCACCACCGGGTGTCTGCGGGACCCTGTGTGTGCCTGGCCATCCTCACAGGCCAGCCTGGGCGAGTGCTCTCCTGACAGAGCTCACACACTCCTCACCAAACCCTGAGGCCTGCTATGTCCTCCGAGCAGGACCGTAGGAGGGGGCAGGGCAGCCCAGCCGGCCCTCTGCCCAGGGAGCTGGCCTCAGCTGAGCGCCCAGATTCCAAGCAAGGCCTCGGTCTTAGCCCTGCCCACGGAGCCGCCAGGCATCTCCCAGGCAGCTGCTGGCCGCCTCTCCTCTCCCTCCAGAACCAGGTGCTGCCCTGGGGCTCAGTGACAGGGCAGAGGGAGGGTGGTCTTGGCCAAAGCCCGAAGCCGAGGTGGGCAGTGCCCTGCTCCTCCCCTGCAGGGGCCGCTGTCTGGCCTGGGCCCCGTGCTGGGAGTCCAGGCTGACAGGTCTCTAGACTCCGTCACTGCCCCAGCAGGAGCCCGGGGCTGGGGGCGGGGAGGGCCAGGAGCCCGGTCCCCACCCGACTCATGAATCTGTCCCTCTCTCCGGACCTCGGCTTGAGGGTACAGGCCTCAGGACCGCACACCCTATGACCTTCTGAAGTCTCCATGGCCACAGAACCCAAAAACGCTCCTCAGCGGCAGCCAGCACATATCTGCCCTGGGCCCCGGGAAATGCTGCAGTGCAGTTTCGAAGCCAGACGGTTCTGGGTTCAAACCCTGCTGCCAGCCCATGTGCAGGTCTCTGAACTGGGTTTACCAATGAGAAGACCTGAGGCCCCGGAGGAGAAAGGAAAACAGGGTCTCAGGCGCCGCCTCAGCTCTGTGCTTCCTGAGGCCTTGGCTGGAGGGACCAGCGGTCAGAGTCCCGCCCTGGGGGTGCTGCTGCCTCCGGTGCTGGTTTGCTGCAGCTGGCGGCTCCTCTGTGCATGGGGCGGGTTCGGGCTGGGACCACGTGGCCCCAGGGAAGCCCCGAAGCCTGGCTGGGCTCCTCCTGGCCGGTGGCCTGCCACAGCTGCCCTCCGCCTTTCATCTCCAGATGTCGGGGCTCCTCCCACGTGCTCAGCGGCTGAGGGGCTGTCCTGCCGGCGGCTGGGGGTGGGGCGGCCCTGGAGCTGAGGGTTTCAGCTTTCCCACCAAGGGGGGTTTATTGCTGCGAGTGGGGAATGGGGTGGCCCTGGTGGGGGCGGGGCAGGGACGGTGCAGGAGGCCCTCGTGCGGGCACAGGTGAAGTCCCGTCTGCTGGCCTCTGAAGGAAGTGGCTGGCAGGCCCATCTGGCTGCTGCTCCTCGTTGTGGTCATGTATGTGCCTGGGGGCTGGATCTGCCCAGAGCAGGGCTGTTTCTAACCTGCGCCCTGCAGACGGGGGGCGGGGGAGCCCCAGGCAGACTGGGTAAAAAGAGCTCAGAAGGGGCACGGCCGACGTGGAAGGAGTCGCAGCTCACAAGCTCATCTCGGCCTCCAGGGCTCCTTCGTCTGTCCCCAGCCACCCCCGCCCCCAGCCGGGTGTGCACCAGCACCTCCAACCAGGAGCCCAGGAGCTGAGAGCCGGGCCAGTGCAGGACCGCGGTGAGCGGCCTCGAGGGAAGTGTCTTCGCCCGCCGCCAGCCCCGCCGTCAGCAGCTCCCGGGAGGGCAGAGTACGGAGCTCACCTGCTCTCGAGGCCAGAGGCCGAGAACCAGCTGAGGCTCCAGCAGGCCTGAGTTGGCCGAGCCACCCCGGGCTCTGGGGCTCCTTCCCACACGGTCCCGTGCGGGGAGCGGGGTGCGGGGAGCGGGGCACGGGTGGATCTTCCTTCTTGCACATCCTGCATCCCACGTGCCAGGGTCTGGCGCGACCTGGAGATCCGGGCACGGTCCGATGTGGCTCAGGGCCATGCTGACCCGCGGGATGGGCATGTGTGCAGTGGGCACTGTGGGCAAGTGTCTCCAGTGGTGCCCACTCTGGGGCCTGGGCCGCGTCTTTCCTAGCCCCTCTTTCTTTGGCTCTTCAGGCCCCTTGCCCAGGGCGGGCACAGGGCTGGGGAAAGAAGTGAAGGAACAAGGGGCGGCACACGGTCTCTCTCCGCCCCCTTCCTTCTTGTCCCAGGCCCCCCTGGCTGGCACTGCCCGGGTGTTTCTCATTAAGTTTATTGCGGATTCTCAGGCTCTGGCAGAGGAAGGCTGCAGGGCTCCCTAGTCCTCTGCCCCAGCCCAGGAACCGCCAGCAGGAGCTAGTTACCAGGCAGGCAGGGCCCGTCCTCTCACTGGACTACCTACCTGGACGCTGCAGGCCACCCCGTGCCTTCCCTGGCACTGCCGCAGCCAGAGCAGGAGCAAAGCTATTATCCCAGTGCTGTGTTCAGATCTGCCAGAGGCTGCCCAGTGCCCCCAGCACCCGGCCTGTGCACTTCCTGTTTCGCCGTGAGCTCTGACTCGCAGCCCCTGCCCATTTCCACGGTGTAAATCTCCACTCTGGCCGATTTCCAACCACCAGTGTGAAGCCACTGAACCCAGGGCACAGTCAGCTCTCCTGCGCCCGCGGATGGGCTCCAGCCCCCGGCCCCGACCCTTGACCTGCACGTGAGGGCACTGCACCTCCTCCACTGCCCAGCGTCCCTGCAGCCCCGGCCCCTGCTCTGCCACCCGGCCAGACGCTGCACACGAGCGTTCCTGGGTGCAGGTCGTGCTTACCGAGGGCGCCCCTCTCCGGGTCCGAATGGCCAGCCCTGGGCTTCCCTGTTCAGCCGCCTCCTCCTCCAGGCGGAGTCCCAGTTAATGAGGGAGGCCCGGCAGTCCCGCCCAGGGCTCCTCTGCGGCTTCAGCTCGTGTGTCCTTGGCACGGATGGAACTGAGGGCTCCTCGGGCCTGGCCACGTCCCTGTCTGTCTCTGAGTGCCAAGCTCTGACCCAGAAGTGACTCAGCAGTGCACGTGGGCCGTGCTGGGAGGCAGAGCCCCCGGGACGAGCCCTTCGGGGCCCAGCGCTTGCTGCCGTCTCCCCAGCCTTCCAGAGGCTACGGGACAGGCAGAGCACAGCCCGTGCTCAGCCTGTGGGGGGCACGGCTCTCGGCTCCTGGGTCTGCGACATCTGGATGGCACGTGGCTGCTCGCTGGCAGAGCAGGGACCGAGCTCCCCAGGGCAGAAAGGGGTGGTCACCGTCCTCCAGGCTTGCGTGCTGGTGTCCAGACTCCCTGCAGGCGCCTCAGCACCACTGGCTGGTGTCTGGGCTCAGGGCTCCGGGGCAGCGGCAGCCTGGAAGAACCGCCCTGTCCTGTCCATGGGGCCCCTGCGGCCAGAAGGGATGGACAGGATGCTCACAGCTGGGGAGTATCAAAGGCCAGCTTTGCAGGTCGGCTCCGTGGCTGCAGGAAGTAACATGCTGGGTTCCGTTTCGCTCATGTGCAAAACAAAGATAGCAGCAGCCACCTTTGGGGTTGGTGTGATCCTAGGAATAATGGTCAATATATGGAGTGTTTGCCAAGTGCCCACAGTAAAATTCAAGCTTATGAACCACCCTAGTTGTGAGGTGAGAGCTAGCATCCCCCCACTTCACAGGTGAGAAAATGGAGGTTCTGAGGAGTCAGCAAATAGAGTGGGGTCCCATTCCAAAGCTCTTTGTCTGACCACTGCTACGTTTTGTCCCCAGTGTAAGGAGGTATGTGCAGGAGCAGGCAATTCCAGGCATGTAAGAGGTTATAGTTATTCCTAATTATTCAAATCCTGCCAGGCAGCAATTATTGGAGACTGCATTTTCTTAAATCTTTCTTAAATCTCTCAAAGCTTTATCCGGAGCTGAAGGTGGGCACCAGCATGACTGGCTCGTGAGGGCAGGGAGACCGAGGCCCACGTGGACGGGAGGCTTTGCATGGTGACTCAGGGCTGGGCACCGGTCTGGACAGCAGGGGGCCTCCCGCCTCCTCCAGCCCCAGGAGAAACCCCTTTGTCCGTGGGGTGCAGATGAGGGGAGGCTGAGGCGGGCTGAGTTTGGCGGAAGCTCAGCCCTGCCCGGACCTCTCCAGACCCGCTCTGGCTTGCAGACAGGAGTGAGGCCGGCACCAGGGAGCCGAGCACCTTGGGCACTGCTGGGTCGCAGCCTTGGGCGTGGTCGTCACTGCTGCAGTCCGCGTCTGGGAACAGCTGCTCTGGCCAGGCTGGCACGGCGTGTGGAAAGCATGGCCAAGACCCCTGTGCGGGAGCCCTGCAAGTCATCATACCGGGAACTTTCCTGCTGGGTTCAAGCAGTAGCCCATTGGGTATGGTGAAAGGGCTTCACTAAATGAAAAGAGTAGGGCAGACCCCCTGGCACACACCTGTAATCCCAGCATTTGGGAGGCTGGGGCAGGAGTATTGCTGTGAGTTCATGGCCAGTCTGAGCCACACAATGAGAATTTGTCTCAAAAAAAAAAAAAAAAGGAATAGATAAATATTTTGTACATCCTTGAGAGTCGCGAGGCAAGCAGGACTCTGGACCAGGCACCATTAGGCAGAATTTAGACAAGCTCAGCCAGGGGCCCAGTGTGGCCTCTCTTCCCGGCCCCTGGCTACAGCAGTGGGTGCTAGACTTGGCACCACAGGTCACAGGGCCCCAGCCTGGTGTCTGTAGGTGGCCACCCTGCCCTGGGGGAAGCCAGTGGGTGTGAGACTCCAGCTCCTGCCACACCGTGCGCGGGACCCTGAGGGCCAGAGGCGCAGAGCCCGGGAAACTGGGCGGCCAGCTGGGCCCTGAAGGCCACTGGCTCAGCAAGGCCCTCGTAACTTTCTGAAAGGCGGCAGCAGGCCAGGGGCCGAGTCCCGTGACACTGACAAATGGCAGGGCTGGACTGGGGGCGCAGAGCCTGCCTCCTGCGGGCACTGAAGGTGGCATGTCTCCTGCTCACCCAAGCGGCCCTCACTACAGGCCTTGAACCTCGGGTGGCTGAAGCATGTCTCCCTGCCGGGTGCCCAAGTGGGTACCAGCTGCCCGGGGCCCTGTGCTGGCAAAGGCTGTACAGGTCTGGAGTTGAAGACACCACGCTGGAAAGTCCCGGAAGTCTGGTCTGGTCCTGCCCGGAGGCTGCCCAGGGGCCACCCCCAGGCAGCTCTGGTGTTGGCGGGTCTTGCTGACCCATGGGCTGCAGGGCTCAACCTCTCCTGCTGCAGGAGGGAAGAGGCAAGCCTGCGGCCTGGGCCTGTGGGCCTGAAATCCTGCTGTCCAGGCGCCTGGCACGTGGAAAGAAAGGTGGCCAGACCCAAGGGCAGAGGGGCCCTGCTGGAGGGGTGGGGCTGCGGGAGCCGGGCCCAGAGGATACTTGTCACCCTCAGCAATGTGGACACTGCCTTCTGATCCCAGGTCAGGTTGCACTCGGACAAGATGCAAATGTTTTGACTTCTGTGTCTAGAAATGAGTCCCTCGTATTTGAAGAGCTTATAGGTTTTCCCTGTTTCGAGTGGTTACAGGAAGAGTGCCTATGTCCACAGCAAGAAAACCGGGCAGCATGCAGGGAGCTCAGAGCAGCTCAGCGCAGTCTCCGAAGGCTCCACGGCAAGGGCTGCACCCGCGGGCGTCTGGCACAGGCACAGTGGTGAGGACAGACAGCTCTCGGCGGGGAGGGGTGGCTACCAAGGGCACAGGGCACTTTTGTGGGGCTGATGATACAGGGCTGCCTCAAAGAGTAGCAGTGGAAACACAAATGTGTGCAGCTAGGAAAGACTGCACAAGGGCATAGCTTATAAAAACATACACTTCAGTTTTTTACAAAAGCATTTCCTTTCCTTCCCACCCCTTTAGATCACACTCACACACACGCCTGAGACGTTAAAGATTATCATCAGGCATTTCCCACGCTTCCCTGAGCCGCGGAGGAGTGAGCAGGTGCCCTGACCCTGCTCCCAGCTCCCAGCCCTGCGTGCAAGGCCAGGGGCGCCGCTGTGCCCTCCTTGGGCTCTGGGCGGCTTCAGCCTGATGCTGATACTGCCGGCAACACATGGGCAGACTGGAGTTTCTGGGGCCGTAACCCTTGAGGTGCTCTAGGCTGTTGTGCAAGAACTCCACCCCTGTGGGCCTGCGCCTCCTCCCCTCAGGCCTGCCTGCACCAGGCCACAGTGCTGCCCACAGGGCACTGCCCCAGCCTCCTGGCCGACCGCCCCTCAGCACCGCAGCCGGTGGAGCCCTTGGCGACCAGAGGCTGAGGTGCCCAGCCCTCAGAGCCACAGGGCACACAAGGGGCACACAAGGGGCCCACACCTACCTTCAAGGGGATAAAAAAGCCAACTAGAAAAACAGGCCCCCAAATGTGCAAAGGCTTCTGCACTGGGGAAAAAATGGTGAAAACCCAGGAAGATATGCTTGACTTCATTCGCAATCAAACAAATGAAAGCCAGTGCAATTGCACGGTGCCATCTCTACTCACAGCTTAGACAAACGAGAAACCAGAGCCAACGTGTCGCCCGGTGAGACAGAGGCCTGGGGCCTGGGCCACGCAGGGAATGGGCGCTGAGAGGGGCACCCCTCCCCCACTCCGGACCGAGCGCCAGGGGCCACACGCCTGTCTGTCGAGTCCCCCGCTAAGACAGTGGCAAACACCGGAAACCAGTGCCCACTCGAGGGCAGCGTAGGCCTGTACTATCTAGCACAGCTAAGTGGGCAGGACCAGAGCTGTCCACACAGCTCCGCTGGAGACCCCTAAATGGGCACAAGTTCATTGTTTTGTGGTGCTGGGCGCCCACCCCAAGCTATATCACCCGAGCTCACTGGTTTGGTTTTGAGACAGCTGCCAGGCCAGCCTTGCCCTGTGAGGCTGCTGGCACGTGCCACCCTTGCTGGCTGGCCTGTGTGCTTTACAGCATAGAGTTACCTTCATGGGTACAAGCATGAAGGCGCTTATGGTCACCTCCCCAGAGACCTGCTCAGTGGAGCTGCCTCTGGCCAAGAAAGCAGGTGGGAAAGAGGATTCCGCCTCATTTTGTGCTCTCCTGCGCTGCTTAGATCCCTAATCACATGTGCACAGTCTTTTAATTTTAAATGTCACCGGGAAACATCTGGCAGAAGGGGTCTGTGATAGATTTGATTTCCTTCTTTATACATTTCTATATTAACGAGAACCCAAGTCAGTATCTTTAAATGTTTCAAAACAAACACACACCTCTCCCCGTGGGGTAAAGTCTGGCTCGGAGCATGCTGTCCTGGGGCTCCGGGCAACGCAGCCGATGGTGCTGTCTTTTCTCCGGACACCAGAGCCCTGGGTGCTGCAACCCCGGCGCCCAGGCTTGATCCTCCACTGCCCCCAGGGTCGCCCCAGGCCCCGCTCTCACTGGTCCCGGCTGGCTGCCTCGTCCCCAGCAGCCAAGCTCCACCTCTGCACGGCAGCCCTCCCCAGGAGGAAGGCAGGCCAGGCCTGGCACACGGTGGGCATCTCCCTTGCAGGCTGAATGTGTGGTGGCATCTGTGGACCTCGCCTCAGACGCCGGCCAAGCTGAGGTGTGTGGAAGGGAGGCAAAGCAGCCGTGCAGGGCCGCCCACTCAACTCCAAGGTGGCGCCTATTTCCTCTTCTGCGTGTGCCAAGTTCGTGAACAAACATTTTCCTGGAGTGGAGGAGCGGCTGGGCTCCCAGGTCTAAGTGCTGGGAAGGGCGGCTGGGCAGGGCGGGTTCCTGGGACCAGGAGGAGCAGCGCTGCTCGGGAGGGGGTTGCTTGGCTGCCCTTGGGGCAGTGCCCGCTGCTGGCATCTGAGGAGGGGTTGCCCAGACTCAGTGTGCCACTGTGGGATGCAGTGGGCCCCTCTGCCTGTAAATTGGCATCCGCTGGGATTCCCTGGCAAACATGGGCCGTGGGGCCTCCACAAAATCTGCAGTGAGCCATAAAGGAGCTAATTAGAATCTCAGAAGCCCTTTGTAAGTGCTTTTCCTTTAACTCTCCTGCTCAGAGTAAGAGTCCCTTCATCCTGGCGTGGAGCTGCACGGTTTGCACACACATTCACACTCATCGTCACCACCACGCCAAGCCAGAGAACACCCTGGAAGGTTCCCTGTGCCCTGCCTTGGCAATCCCTCACCCTGGGCCGGAGGTGCCCACTGGCTTCTGCCAGCTGTTGGGCTTCACAGACAGGCCATGCCACAGAGGCTGTCTGGCCTTCTGCATCTAGTGCCAGGCCCGGGTGTTTGCCGTGTGGGCACGCATGCGCCTTAGTCCCTGTGGGCGGCTGCTGCTGTCTGCTCTCGAGGGTGCTGAGCAGAGGTGCCGGGGACACCCTTGCAGACACCTTCCGGCAGACACATGTGCCCAGTTAGCCACAGCTGCAAGTGCTCAGCTAGTTGGCACTCTGCCGCAGCCTAGGCAGGTTTGCTCACCCCTTGCCTCCAGTGCCGCATTGTCCTCCCTCGTTCCAGCCATTGGTGGGCGAGGCAGAGCGTGGACGCATCGCTCACAGACTCCTAGGAGCTCTCGGACTTTCCAGCCGGGGCCTCCTCAGACAGCTGCGACGGCCCCGCGGCCCGGGCAGCCCTGTGTGCCACAGAGGCCTGCAGTGAGGTGGCAGGAGATGCCCGAGAGGAGCGAGCGGAGGGGAGAGGACAGACTGCTCACCGGGCCGTGACTGGGCGTTCACACTGCTCCAGCGCCGGGACTCAGGGATGGGGCTGGGCGTGGGCAGCACTGGGAGCTGGGGTGGGCAGGGCATTGCCAGGGCCAGGCGGAGCCGGCAGGTGCCCTCCGTGGTGTCGGGCCTCTGGGCCCCGGGCAGCTCCTCAGGACTGTCCGTCAGGCTCAGCTCTTCACCGGTTCCAGGCCCGGCTCACCCCCACCCCAGCAGCCCCGCTCTTCTCTCTGCCTGGGAGGGGCTCCAGGCTTGGGTGAGGCCTCGGGCGGAGCAGGCCGCAGTCCGGAGGCTCCTCTGCGCTGGGGACCCCGGACCGTGCGCAGACGCCTTTTCTCCCAGGAGCCCAGCACCCGAGCCAGGAGCTGGCACGAGTCGCTCCTCTCCGGCCCGTTGTCCCTTCTCCTTGGGCGGGTGCACCCGGCAAGTGAGACCCGTGGGCTCCATCCAGGCTGCCTCTCCGTGTCTCACCACCGCTGGGCCGCGCCCCGCCTCCTGGCCCTCATCTGCTGCATGGCCTTGGGCTCTTGCCACACCTGCTGGCCTGGCAGCCCAGCCAGCCTTGACTGAGTGGCTTCTCCCTTCTGTGTCAGAGGCCCGTTTCTTGCAGACCCAGTTCAAGGGCCACAGAGGCCACCCAGACACAGGGCGGGTTCCCCGTCACAGGGGCCCCCCCTCCCCAGGGCAGCAGAGCAGGGGTCCAGCCTTCGCACCCAGGATGTGTCAACATGTCCAAAAGCAAACCCTGCAGGCGGGGCAGACCACGACACAGGCGCGCTGGGAACAGCACGGCTCACTGGCTCGGATACACTGATACGAAGGACTACATGGACTTGTGAGCCCTGCTCCCGGGCACTCCACAGACCCCACACACTAAGGTGGAAGGGGAAGTGGGGAGTCACGGGAAAGCGGGGCGGAGGAAGCGCAGGAGACAAGGCGGGCAGACCACCTGGTGGGGCTGCCAGGCTCTGCAGTTTAAGCTCCTCACTGAGCCAGCTCTGCTCTGGGCCACGGTGCTGTCCTCGGAGCCTGGGGACCACAGGTCAGGAGGGCAGCACAAAGCAGGTGAGTGCAGGGAAAACAGGGTGCGGGTGCCGTGGGCTGTGGCTCCGAGCCCTGAGGGACGTTAATGAAATTAATAACTGTCTGGGCAGCCAAGCCCTGGCCATCCCACCTGGTGGAAAACGGGTGCTGAATAAACAATGGACTGGGGAACTTTGTCGTAGCCCACAAACTCTCCAGAGCATGATGCCTTGGAGACCAGAGTCTGCCACCCTGCCCACCACTCAGCGTGGCACGGCTCCCCGTCGGTGTCCGCGGTAGCCGGGAAGCAAAGGCTCCTCCCACCCTCACTGCCCAGGGCATCCCTGGGGCTGGGGGCCAAGGCTGGCTTGTATCCAGAGACACAAAGTGGGCAGGCCAGCAGTGGACAGGACTCAAGGGAGGCAGCTGAGCCCCAGGTCACAGGGACTCGCTCGGCACCCTGCACGTCCACCCCGAGTGTCTGCGGCCCCATGCGCAGATGCAGACGGCACTTCCAGGCCTTTGGCTCTCAGGTTGCAGGAGAAGAAACTGAACAGTGAACTGGGGGCCAGTGGGAAGCCGCTCCTGCCTGCGAAGGGCCGGCCTCAGCAGACCCTTGAGCATCGGGAGGGGTGCGGGGTGGGCTCAGTCCTCGTACGGAGGAGGAGGTCTAAGCCCCCTGCTCCCCTGGGGCCAGAGCACGCCCAGGCAGCCTCCCTCCCTGGAAGGGGACAGGGCAGGACCCACCGGCCACAGAGACACTCCGGCACAACACCTGCTTCCACGAGGACAAGTACCATTTATTGCAGTTACACGAACGGGCCCCCAGGGCCGTGGGCACCCCCACCCTGGGCCACGTGCAGGCGGATACCCCAGCAGAGCCCAGGACCAAGCGCAGGGCGCGGCTCCCCTCAGAGGGGTGCTTTGTCTCAGCTTCGGACAGCTCACCTCCAGGAGCAGCCGACAGCAGCCGGACATTGTCGAGTTAAATAAGCGGGCTGGGCCTCGGGTCCTCGCCGCCTGGCCGTGGCTGTGTGGAGAGTCCCTCAGCGTGCCTGGCAAGGCTGGGGCTCACCCTGCTGGCCTCCAGAAGGATGTTGGGCGAAACAAAACAAAAGCGGACGAGCCAGGACTCTGGCCCCAGAATCATCCCCCCAGAGACGGACGAGGCAGGGAGCTTGCCCAGGCCGTGGCGTCCGGAAAGACGACAGCAGAGGCGAGCAAGGCAGCAGTTCACAGGGCTCCTTTACATTAAAGTTTATTACATTCGGAAAACCTACTGTACAGGGAAAAACCCATTGGATTAAGTTGATTTTGCGAAAAGCAAAAGACCATCACTCTTTGGAATATGTCCCTGACTCCAGCCCCACAGCAGCCGCAGGAGCCACAAGAGAACTTGGCAGGGCCAGTGGCAGCTGCATCCGTGGCACCTCTTGTCAGCTTCCAGGAGAAAGCGCCCCTCCAGGCGATGCCAAAGGCAGCCACGTACCTGGCACTCCTGCCGCCTCCCACCCATCGCCCAGCCTGTCACACGGCCTGGCTGCCCCGTGCCCTGATTCATGGACACAGGCAGGACTGCTCAGGGCGCCACCGGCACAGCGGGCACTGCAGGAGGGGCAGCCACGCCGTGCGCGCCACACTGTGCACTCACGAGGCCTCCAGACGCCCACAAGGGGACCGTGTGCTCGGCTTCCAGTTTGAAACAGTCTTCCTAGCCCTGATGCCCTCCTCCTCAGGGTACCGGGGCGGGCACCAGACTGATTGGCGAACTTACCTGGGGAGGGATGAAGCCTACTGTGCCTACGACAGACAAACTGCAGGAAACATGTGCAAAACAGTTTGGTACCTAGAAGAGAGCCCCCGCGGGCGGCAGGAAGCGAGTCCTGAAAGCCCGACTCCACCTGCTGCCGAGGCCGGCCCAGCCCACGTCAGCACCACAGGCGCCCAGGTGCCGGCCCGCCCCCAGGGCCTTCAGCCACCGCAGGCCGCCCAGCTCCTAAGCAGAAGGGTCCCCTCGTCCACGTGGCTGGGTCTGGGAAGGGCTGCTCCAATTTGGAGAAACTGAGTCAGAACGGTGGGCACCGGCGTGCTGCGGTAGAAAGGTTGCTGTGAGAAACCCTTTGCGTCCAAGCCTCCACGTGGGATCCAGAGAAGCGAGAGAGCGCCGGGCCAGGCCGGTGGCACGAGCGCCAGAGGGCCTCGGCGGGCAGGGCCGGCACGGTGGCAGGGAGACCGGTGGGCGAGGGAGGCGGAGCAGGCCGGCTCAGGCGTAGAACTCCTCCTGCCTGCTGGGCTTCTGGTAGGCGCCGCCGTTGGCCTGCTTGGGCTCCTCCAGGGCGTAGCTGCCCTCGTCCTTCTTCCTCATCCGGTACAGCATGAAGCCCACCAGGCACACGGCCAGGACCAGCCCCACCACGCCTCCGGCGATGACGCCTAGGACAGCAGAGGCCGCTCAGCTCGCGCCTCCCGTGGCGCACCGGAGCCGAGGCCCCGCGCCCGCCCTCCCCACTCACCTGCCAGCACCTCCTTCCTGTCCAGGAGGCCCTGCGAGGCGCCCTGGCCCACGGGGCCTTCGCTCCGGGTGTCCAGCTCCTCTGCAGCCGCGTTCTCTCCGGATGTGTCAAAGCTGAAGTCCTGGGGGACACAGGGCTGGTCTGGGACCACCGTCTCCCCTGGAGGCGGCCTGGCCGCCTCCCTGCAGCCAGCCACTCGCACGCACTGCCCTCCGGGCCCAAGGCCTGGCCCTCCCCTCCTCACACGGGCCTGGGGCAGGCGGCGGGAGTGGTGCCCACGCTTGCGTGAACAGGCCCAGGAGGGGAGGCCTCCCACGAGTCCGGCCTGCTGAGCGAGCGCTGCCCTCACAGGACCCGGGGGCCCGAGGCTGCTTACCTGCTCCCCGGAGCCCTCCGCCGTTGGCAGCAGGCTGGGGGCTCCCTCCTCACGGGTGCTGTCGGTGGCAGAAGGACCAGCATCCTCCACGCCAGGAGCGTGCCGGGCAGGCTGGCCTGGGGCCGTGGGAGCTGTGGTCCCCGCGTGGCCAGGGGACGTGTCCCTGTGGGCGTGGGAGGTGGCGGGTGCCTGGGCCGTGGTGGCTCCGGGCACTGAGGCCGTCTGGGTGGCAGGGAGCCGGGTGGTCTCCCTGGGCTCAGGCTTCAGCTCCTCCCGGGCGGCGAGGTCCGGCTTGACCTCGGCAAGCACTGCTGCCTCCTCCTCCTCGTGCCTGCCTCCAGCCGGCAGGATGGGGGTGGAGCCGGCCACGGCCTCCCTGCTGTGGGGCTCTGGCGCAGTGGGCGCGACTGACAGCAGCCATGTGTCCTTCCCGGTGGAGGTGGGTCGTGGGGATGCAGCGATGTCCTGAAAAGCGCCTGTGGCAGGGCCAGGAGCAGTCAGGCTTGCCAGGCCTGGGACTAGGTCCCCAGCCGGCACAGGCAGCCCCACCTCCTCGGGGCGGCAACCCAAGGCAAATGACCCAGTTTGGAAATCAAAACAAGAAAACTGGCCAGGCATGGTGGCTCACGCCTGTCATCTCAGAACTCAGGAGGCAGAGGCAGGAGGACTGCTGAGTTCCAGGTTTGCCTGGGCTACATAGTGAGCTCAGGGCCAGCCTGAACTACAAAGCGAGAAAAGAGAGAGAGAGGAAAGGACGGAGGAAGGAAGGAAGGAGGAGGAAGGAAGGAAGGAAGGAGGAGGAAGGAAGGAAGGAAGGAAGCAGGGGAAGGAAGGAAGGAAAGAGAAGAAAGAAACAAAGAAAGGAGGAGGGAAAACAGGCTACCTTTTCCCACTGGACGCCTGGGACAGAGTGGCCTCCGGGGCCTCGGGGGGCCCAGGGTGGCTGCAGGGAGCTTCCTGCGGGAGGGCGGAGGGTCCCTCCTGCCCCCTCCCGAGCGGACACCACTCCCGCCCTCCGCCCTTGTCCTCAGCTACTCCTGCCCCCACGCCTCGGCCTCCGTTCCGAGCGCCTGCTCCCGGGAGGCCCCGAGACCCGCGTCCGCTCCATGCAGGAACAGGCCTCCCACGGAGCGCGGGGCTCCAGCAGGCCCTGTGCTGCCTGCAGCTCCTAACGTATGGACTGGGGCTTTATCCCCATTTTACGGGTGTAGCCCAGGAGGACAGCACACATATTTCAACCCAGTGCTCAGGAGGCCGAGGCAGGGGGATCACTACAAGTACACAGTAAGTTCAAGGCCACCTGAACTACATAACAAGACCCCGTCTCAAACAGACAAACAAAACCCAGATGGGAACACGAGGAGCCAGCACGCAGCCTTCCTGAGGCTGCTTCCAAAGGCCGCCTGGGCAGCTAGGGGGCGTGCGTCTCCCCCCTGGGGCATCTGCAGGGGCTCACAGACCCCGTGCCCGCAGCACCACCTCCCAGCCCGCCGGGCAGGGGCAGGGTAGTGCCCACGGGACCCAGAGACCACCTGATGTCGTGCTGCTGCCCCGATGTGCCAGCCTTACCTGCACCTGAGCCAGAGAAGTTGTCAGAGTCGTCCCCGGAGCCGTCCTGGTCCTCAGGAGGCACGTTTGTGGCCACAATTTGCTGAAAAAGACGAGAACCGGGAGTGAGCCAGAGCCTGTGCTGTGCAGCCGTGGGACCCAGCAGGGGCCTCCGCCCGCTGTCCCTGCACCCCGAGGCGCTGACAGCTCTGCACCTGCGGGGCAGGCGTGCCCTCGGGTGCCCAGACCTCTCCGAAGGCACTCGGGCGGCCCCGACGCACCAGCACACCCCGTACCAGAATCGGCCCAGAGCTTCCAAGCAGCCCGGAGTAACGCCACGATGATCTGACTTGGGAGCAGCCGCCAGGCGTGCGGCCCAGCTGGCACAGGGGGCTGGCCAAGCTTGGGTGGCCCGGGCGGCCGCGAGGCCTTTTCTTCACCCACAGTCAGGATGTACAAGGCACCCAGCCGGCCGCCTCAGGAGGCTCAGCTCAGGGGAGGGAAGCCCCAGGGCACCTCTGCCCGCCTGCAGAGAGGCGCCAGGCCCGGAGCCACGAGGCCCGGAGCAGGGTGGGTGGACACAGGGCGGAGGGCCCGCCTGGCTCCAGGGTGGCAGGGGGGGCAGGGGGCAGGCCCGCGTCCTGCCTGGCAGTGAGACCTTAGCCCCCGTGCACCAGCTTGCTACACCGTCCCTCTTGTGGCCCCGTCAGGAACCAGAGCAAAGAGCGAGTGAAGAAAGAGAACAGGGCTCTAGACCCCGCATTCTGCCCCTTACGAGGCACGTGGCCCTAGGACCTCATCTGGCCTCTGGAGGCCTCAGTCTTCCCACCATAAGCACTGTGCGCTGCAGGGCCGAGCTCCTCCGGGGCAGGGCCACCTGCAGGCCGCTGGGCCCCAGGCTCCTCAGCGAGTGAAGCAGAGGTGACGCTTTGGGGCCGTCGGACCAGCAGCAGCCTCCACCCCGGAGCCCAGGCCAGAGGCTCGCATCAGCCACGTGCAGAAGCTGCAAGGCTGGAAATAGCACTGAGCTTCCTGTGAGAGCCTAGGGTTTGGCCGTGGCTTCCTCCCCGGCAGAGAGAGTGTAGAACCCTCTCGCCCCATCCAGTCACTGCGACCCAGCCGCAGGCCAGTCCACCCTCACCCCACAGCAGGCCACACCCATCTGCACCACCGAGGTGGGCGGGCCTTCAAACCCCTGTGCCTCGGGCACACCGCCTGCCAGGCCGCCCCCAAGGCATCCAGTTCAGCAGGTGGAGACCCCAGCCCTTTCCGCCCTCGCCCACCTCGGAAAGGGAGCTCCTGACGGGCAGGGCCCGGCCTCGGACATGACAGTGCAGACTGCACAGCGAAGGCCCCAGAAGCCCAGTCCTGAGAGCCTGCCCCCAGCGGAGGCCACAGCCCGGGTCAGCCCCGAGCCCCAGGAACACGGGAGGCTGGCCTTTCACCTACACCGAGAAGCGCCAACAGGTTAAACTTCCTGTCTGCCCAGGCCCTAGAAACAATTTGTTCTCTCAGTCGGCCTGGCTTATCCCTGTGATCTTGTTTACACAACAAGCTTTAAGCAAATGTTTTCTCTCTGGAACTGGCAGCCACTCCCTGGCCTGGGAGCTCCAGTCTCCGTGAAGCAGAGGGGCTCTCTGAACCCCAACCCCTCCAGCTGGGCCCCCACACGTCATCTCAGAGGAGGAAAAGGAGGTTTCAGTGTGGGGGAGGGAGGGGTTGGCAGAAACTACAGAGTTTGAACTTGGGTCACTGGACAGCTAGCTGGCTGAGTCTGGAGTCTGGGTTGAGACTTCAGCAGCCTGCCGTGCTCCCCAAAGACAGCAGACCAAGACCTCACAGGGTCTGCCCGGTGTCACCTCTGACCTGGGTCCTTCCAGAGTGCTGGCCCCTGCTCCGGGCACAGAGACCAGCCAGGTGCCTCTGGGGGCGGGGGCACATCCCGCACCTCCTGCCAAGGAAGGTCTCGATTTCTGGGCTTCCGTTCTCCGAGGCGAGGCCTGGCCTGCCCTTCCCCGCCCACTGCACAGACTGGAAAACCCAAACCCAGAGCGTGGCTCTCCTGGGTTGGGCTGCTGAGGGGCAGAGGCGGGGGGTTTGGCTGGCCGGGGTAGCGGCCGACCTGTCTGTGTGCGGGACGCTGCAGAGAGGCCCAGCAGGAACGGGGCGCCTCCCTAGGGCCGGCAGATCTTCCGCCCTCAGCCCTCAATTCCTTCTAGCATCTGCAGCACTGCAGGCTGGGCAAGGACTAACAACTCTGACAGACAGATAGACAAGGGCTCAGCCTCAGACCCCAGCGCCACACCCACACCTCCAGAGGGCACCTTCTCTGCCGTCCTCCTCCCCGCACCCAGCCCAAGCAAGGTGCCACTTCCATGGCTGAACTCCCAGCCAGCTCCCAGCCTCGGCAGCCCGTCCCCCACCCTGCCCAGGATGCATCGTGGGCTGCACTTGCCAGGGCATCTGTGGGCATGAGAGTGCCTGAGCTGCCATGAGCCAGGGTGTCGAGTGAGCGGCCCCAAGAATTCACCTGAGTAGGGCAGACACAGGTGCTAACCAGAGGGCGCCCACCTGTCCCCACCCCTTGGCCCTGTGCCCAACAAGTCCAAGCAGCTCCCCAAAACAGGGTGCATCACTCGCTGTTTGACCGGAATGATGCCCGTGACACAGCCCGGCCAAGCCTTACGGACATCATAGAATCGTGTTGCTTTTTCAGCCAATATGGCTGCTTTGATAGTTCTTTGCTTTCTGATACTGGACACTGAACTCACAACCTGTACTTCCAGCATGGGTAGTGGCATCACTGAGCCAAATCCCTGACCCCCTTTTGAGACAGGGTCTCTGTGTAGTTCAGGCTGGCCTTGAACTCACAGTATAGCCCAGGCTGGCCTCAAACTCGTGATCCTCCTGTCTCAGCCTCCTGATGTGGGGATTACAGGCATGCATCCCCACAGCTGGCTTTCAACCAATGTGTTTTTACAGGTAAGAAGTCCCAGAATTTTGACGTTAAATGGTGTGCTCAGTTTCAGAACCTGGGACCACTATCCAGGAATGCTGCAGCGGGAGGAAACGGGTGGAAAACACCCGGCTGGGCTCCTGGCTGGGCTCCCGCCCCACAGTCCACCATGAGTGCCCCTCTGGCGGCTTCGAGGAGAGCTGCAGAGGCTGGGTACAAAGGGCCACTCCAAGGCCGGCTGTGGGCGGGACCCCGAAGACCCAGGCGGACCCAGGAGAGGGTAAGACAATGCCACCCAAGGGCTGGACTGGCAGTGCTGGGAAAGGGAAGTGAGGCACAGCTGGCAGTGCCACCCAGGACCATCCCACAGCCCCTGGCTTCTCAGAGCTGAGTCACTGAGTCACAAATCAGGGACAAAGAGCAGCCTTTGTCAGAGGGGCCAGCCAGTCTCTCCTAAGCAGCTTCGGACTGGCTTCGGGTGGGGAGGCCTGCAGTCACCTGTCCGTGCTGGCCTCCTGAATTCCACACCACCGCGAGCACTCGGATGAGACACCGGCAGTGCTTTTTGGGGGACTCTTGCATCTGGTGTTTGCAGTTCTAGGGATTTAGCTCAGTGCATGTCACAAACCTCCCTCCCTCACCCCTGCTCAATTTTTCTTTTTCATCTTGAGAGAGGGTCTGGCTAGATTGTAGACTGGGCTCCAACTGGTGACCCTCCTTCTGCACCCCCCGACGGTGCCACGTTGCAGGCATGTTCCACCACGGCCGGCGCTGTTTCCAGACTGGATCTGAGAAGCCGGGCTGACTCCCTGCCCCAGACAGTGCCACTTGGTGCCTGCCAAGGCGCAGCACCTCTCCACCCAGACTTTACACAGGACAACAGATGGGCCAAGGCGACATCCACCGGCCGTGGGAACCCGGGAGCGGTGCCAGGCCCTGAGCCCGTCCTGAAGCTGCCTGCCCACAGTTGAGGCTACTCTGGAATGGAAGACCCTCACCAGGGCTGGGAAGGAGGCGACCTCAGGCCCAGGACTCCAAGACACCACCGCCGTGCCCGCCGCAGAGTCCCCGGCAAGCCCCAGGGCTGCACGAGCCAGAGGGGTCCAGTCACCCTCTTGGGCCTCCAACAGGCTCGTGTGGCGACCAGAGCTTGTCCCCGTTCCCTCGCCAGGACGGAGGGGACCCCGGACGCCCACGGCCCCACCCTGCGAGGGAAAGTGCCCGCTGCCTGTCCCGCGCTGGGCCGAGCAGACCCAGGACAACTCGCCACCCAGCCGGCACCCTGTCGTGGCACAGTGCCTTGCTGACACCCAGGGCGGCGCTGCTGAGGCTAGGGTGCCCTGAAGCCCTCTCCAGTGCCCCTAACCTCCCCCTCAGGGAGGGTGCGGTGCCCCCAGCACTTCCGGGTGATAGGCGCAGTGATTCGTCAGCTTGTTCCGAGTCAAGTCGAGCTGAGACCTGCCAAGGGAGGGTGACAGGCACAGCGATGGCCCAGCCCTGGGCGGGTGCGGGTGAGCAGGCGGGAAAGGAGGGCGGCGGCCTCGCTGAAGAGCACAGAGCCCCCAGGTCCCCAGGGTCCCCCGCGCCCTACTCAGCAGCCCCTACCCTGCCACCCTGCTCTGGGGGCCCAGAGAACGTGCCCAGAGGGGAGGCGGGTGGACGGCTTGGCTCTAAATCTCCTCCCTTCAGGGCACCGGGCAGGCCTCGGGGGGCCCCCGGGCGTCTACGGAGGAGGGACCCAGCCAACCCAGCGCCATGCCCCAGGCAGAGTCCGGCTCTGCTCCCGTCGCTGATGCTGATGAAGCCTGGCGAGCGCGTCCCAGAGTGTCCTAGGGCTCTACTCCCTGGGGCTGGGGCTGGGCAGCAGGCGCAGGGCCGCAGCAGGGCACACCAGCAGCAAGAAGGGCCCGGCGGGCGGGCGAGGGGCCCCAGCCTGACATCCGTCCAGGGCACGGTCGCCGGCCCCTCCCCCCGGGGCTCCCTGGCTCTGCTGGCCTTGGGGGCTGACACACTCCCCTCGGTGGCTAAATAAAGCCCCTTGAGTTTCACAGAGGCAGAAACTACAGCTTTGGACACAGCTGTGGCAGCCAGGCCTCCAGCCAGCTGTGGGAGCCCAGAAGGGGGCCGGACTTCACACCATGCCCAGGTCTCCTGCCCGTGCCCTGCAGCTCACAGGATCCCTCTGGACAGAAAATACTTCCGGGAGGGCTCAGGGTGCCAGGCATCACTCTACAGCCAAATCAGCTCCCGGTGGGGTGAAGGGCTCACTGGTGCCTGGACACATGCCCGACGGGGAGGCTGGCAGAGTCGAGAGTGAACCTTCTAACCTTTGTCAGACTGTAGATGCCAACAGCACCCTGCCCAGGAAAGAGACCAAATCCCCTTTGCCCTCGCTGAGCCGCAGACACCTGCAGCTTCATCCCACACACAGAAGCCCGGGCGGTCCAGGAATGAGCCTTGTAGCCAGGGCACAACGCAGACTGCGGGCACAGGAGGGCGGGAGCATGGCTGGGAGTCGGGCGGGCTCCACGCGGCCTTCCGTGCTCAGGGTGAGCTTCAGGCCCGGCCGGAGCAGCTCCGTGGGCCGGGCGGGGAAGCAGCCCAGACACCTGCCGAGGACTCGGCAGGAGAGCCCAGGATCCGACCCGGGCTGGGGCTGAGCGAGGAACAGAACCGCCAGATTAGGCCCGGAAAGAACAAAAGGCCGCTGCTGCTGCTGACCAGGGGCCCGGCGTGTGCCCAAGCGCCTTCCTGAGTTCCCCAGTGCCCACTCGGCTGCACCAAGTCTGCCCGACGGACGAGGACGCTGAAGCGGAGGGCCCTCCCGTCCCTGGCACGTGGCCACCGAGAGGCCTTGGGCAGCTCCTCGGACTCCGAGCTTGGCCCGGGCAGGGCCGTGCACCAGGAGGGCCGCCCTAGCCATGCTGCATCCTGAGGCCCGCTCCTCCTGGGCAGTTTCCTCGGCTGCGGGCGCCACTCCTGCCCAGCCTGGCAGCCAGCTGCACAGCTCTGGGCCGGTGCCAGCCCTGGGCAGAGGCTCGGGTAGAGACCAGAGTCGGCAGCACCTCAGGGCTCCGGGCAGAGGCAGGGCTGGGTTTGCACAGCCTGTCCCGGGTCCAGACTTGGCCAGGCAGGGCCCCAGCGACACCACACCAATGACCCCGTGAAAGGCCCTTGGCAGCCCTTCAGGACGCGACAGTCTGTCTCACAGAAGAGGAAACTGAGGCATGGAAGGAGCTTGCACCGGAAACGACCAGGCTGCGTGTGATCTCCAGGGACGAGGCCCACTCAGCAGCTCCCTGCCCCCGCCCAGGTCTGGGGGCCCTGCTCCCCTACTTCAAGGCTGCAAGGCCCCAGAGTGTGCCCCAACGGTGGGCAGTCCTCAGTGCCCAGGAGCAAGGGGCTGCTCATACATGGGAAGGCGCCCTGGCAGAAGCCCCCCCCCACTGGCGACAGGGGCTGAGCCATGGTGCCCAGCCCTGGAGAGGAGTCTGTGACCTCATGCCCTGAGCCCAGGACGCCAGGCCCGCTGGACTCGCTGTGCCCTCAGCCTCCTGGCCTCGCCTGGAGCCCAG
The DNA here is from genome assembly GCA_004025085.1 of Thryonomys swinderianus. Lineage (NCBI taxonomy): Eukaryota > Metazoa > Chordata > Mammalia > Rodentia > Thryonomyidae > Thryonomys > Thryonomys swinderianus. The sequence continues at coordinate 67,307 of PVIC010001376.1, read as the reverse complement.
CCATGCTCTCGCCCGGCTCGCCCCTTGGGGCCCCTTAGCCCATTTGTGAAGGTGCAGCCACCACTGGAGCCATCTGCTCCCGATGGAGCCAGCCCGGCCCACCGCGGGCCCTGCTTGGGGAGACAGCAGCCAGCCAGGCCCATGGAGGAGCCAGAGCCTGCTGGGAGCTGGGTGAGGCCCTGCATGGGGTGGGCACAATCAGATCTCCACCCAGGTCTGGCCCTGGCACATCTGCAGCCACCACGGATGGGTTCCACGACGCCCAGAGGAACCAGACCTGGCACCCACACACAGTAGGCTCCACGGGCCCAGGCTGCGGGGTGCGTCTTGGAGGACCGGTGGGCCTGGCACCATGACTCAGCTGATGAGTGCAGAGAGAGACACACCCGCCTCCCACTGCCCCAACCTGCCCGGCCCGGCTTTCGTTCCTGCTGATGAGCAGACCCGGGGCAGGTGCCAGAAGGCCTGGGCGTGTGCAGGGAACCTGCCCAGCCCCCGCCGTGCCCGTCAGCCTCTGTCCACCCTGGTTCCCACGCCGAGGGCCAAAGCTCCCTTCAGGCAGCCTGACCCCTGCATGGTGTGGCCGCCCCGCAGAGCCCTCGGCACGGCCCCCCTTCCCGGAAGGGCCCCTGGGACTGAGGAAGGGGCGGTCCCCAGAGTGGAGCTCGGCCACCCGCCCCAGCCCGAGCGGGGAGGAACTGAGGCTGGTGCTGCAGGGAATCCGGGACGCGAAGAGTCAGAGCTGCCTTCGAAGTGGGGAGAGGCCCCCGGAGAGGACGAGCAGGGCACGGAGCTCCCCGGTTCCTGGCGTGAAGCGGCAAACAGGCCCCCAGCAGAACCCCGGCGCACAGGAAGGGCACAGGCAGCTGTCAAACTGCAGGGCGAGGCCCCTGGGCTGTGAGCGGCACCTGCGTGCGCACACGGCCGAGCTCGGCCGGGGCGCGGGGCAGAGGACCTTCTCCCAGGCCGGGGCCGGCGGGCGCACCCTCTCCATGTGACTCGGCAGCCCACGGAGCCGTGAACACCGCAGGCTGGAGACCTGGAGGAGTTCCCTGGGCTGGCAGGGCCAGCCACGGGGCGGCCGGAGCCTGGGTGAAGAAGCTGACCCCACCTTCCCCCGCCCGCCTCAGTCTCCCCAGGTCCCTCTGTACCCCGGGCCCGCTCAGTTTGGAGGCCAGTGGATCTCCAGACCCCAGACACCCGGGGCCACAGGCGGCGGGACCTGCACAGGCCGCCCCGCTCTGGGCCTCCACGCTCTGGCCCCAGGGCACGGACCGCATCCTGTGCTGGCCCTGGCAGTGCTGGGTTCTCCCACGCTGGCTGCCACCGGCATGCAAACTTCCAGAGGCCTTCTGAACGTGAGGAGGGCCTTGCGAGGGGTGCTGGCAACAGGAGTTCTCCTTCCACTAGGCATCAGGTGGCATGTCTTTAATCCCAGGACTCAGAAGGCTGACCCAGGAGGAGCGTCAAGAGCTCGAGGCCATCCTGGGCTACATAGTGAGTTTAAGGGCAGCCTGAACTGCGTATCGTGATCCTGTCTCCAGAAACCAAAACACAAAGCAAAAGAAGGTTTCGTTCCACAGATTCCACTCTTTCTTCTAGGTAGACTGAGGCAGAGTAACTTCTAATTCAAGATTCTAAGTAGAAGGCCAGGAATTTAGCTCAGTGGTTCTGGCATCTGCTCGGCAGTGCAAGGTCCCGAGTTGAATCCCCAGGACCACACACCACAAAGCTGGGCATTATGGCACACGCCTGTAAACCCAGAATTTGGGAGGCAGGAGGATAGCTGCAAGTTCAAGGCTAGCCTGGGCTCCACCGTGAGCTCAAGGACAGTCTGAACTACAAAGTGAGAACCTGTCTCAAAAATAGAAGATTTGAAGTAGGAAGAAGAAAGCTATCGGAAACCACTTTGCTCCACGTGTTGTGGGAAGTTAGCCAAGGGCCAGTTCCACGGCTCATCCTCACAGGGAGCAGGAGGTGCAGACAGCAGCCAATGATCCGGGTTCAGTCACCCCACATGTGCCATGACGTCCACCTCTCAGGCTTACACAGATCTACTCGTGCCACCGAGGCTGCCTTGATGCCTGGGCACAAAAGACAGTGTGTCCTGGGTGCTGCTGGGGGAGGCATGAGGGCACACTTGGCACTTGCTGAGGTGTGGGCACAGACTCCCACCTGCTCTCCGCAGGCAGCTCTTGCACATAGCTGCTGCCTACGAATCGCCCAACCCTCAGGACCCGCCCAAAGGCGTTGTGCCGCCCAGCTCTTCGGACCACCATGCTCACCCCAGGGATCAGGCGATGCCTGAGTGCGTCCCCCCAGTGGACTGTGCCAGCCCCTCACGCCAGCTCTCAGAGCCCGTATGACAGCTTCACTGTACACATCACCCACGGGCTTGTACACATCACGGAGGATCCCGGTTCTGCAGTGGCTGTTCCTCCTCGCGGGGGCTCCGCCTTGCGGACCTTGCTGGCCCCGCGTAGAAACAGGGCAATGACACGGATCACCAAGGTTCAGGTGAACGCTGAAGAAGAACCCGCGTGCGACAGCAGCGCTCTGGCAAAGCTAATCTGAATCGTATCCACAGCTAACGTTCCTTGGAAGTTTCGTCACGAAGCACTTTCACACGCCCGAGACGAGAGGAGCACGCGGTGACACCGCGGAGCAGGGAGAACAGGTACCGGCTGTCCGCCTTGCCGATGAGGACAACAGACTCGGAACAGGTGACTCACCTGAGGTTACGCAGCAAACTGGGGGCAGAGCTAAGACTCCCTCCTGGGGCCCCACGGGTCCCGGGCTGCCTCTGGCCTGCCAGAGGTGTGGGGGCAGATGACACAGGAGCATGGGCTAAAACCCACGAAAAGCTCACAGTGAGCACACAGAGACAGGACCAAAGAAAGCAGAGGGTCACGGGCAAGGCTAGAGGAGGGGGGACCCCGCCCATCAGGACACACAGTAGGCCAGCAGGCGGGGCCCAGGGCGCGCCCGGGCACCCAGCTGAGGAAGTGGGGACAGGGTTCGCGCGCCTCCACGGGGTCTCCGTTCCCTTTTCCTGCAGGGGCTCCTCTGGGGCCACCCGCTGGCACCTCCCTGGTAAGCAAGGGCAGCATGGGCCGCGATGACAGTGCTGTGCAGGGGCTCCGGCGGAGGTCCCAGAGCCCAAGCCCACAAAGCCCTCCCAGAGGCGGGCACGGCCTTGGCCTGCGGTTCTTGTGTCAGACATACGTGGAACCAAGAAGACAGAAGATGAGCGTCTCGTGCCGCGGGGGAAAAGTTACAGACTGACCTGCACAGAGAAGCCGCTACATCAGGCACACAAGGTCACGTCTGGAAATCAGACAGGGATGGCAGAGGACAGAAAGAGGGTCAGAATTCAAAATGGAGCAACAGGGGCCATGGGACTTCGGGGTGCAGTGTCATCAGAGCCCAGCAGGCCCCGGGGCAGCACTCTGCTGGCAGCCCCGGCATCCGGAGGCTACACTATGTCTAGCCTCCCATCGTTGTTGCTAAAGCACAGGAAATAAATGTCTCGGAGTCCTGCCCACGGGAAGAATACTTTGCAAGTTACTGCAGATTCTTAGCTCACTGAAAAAGCCTGAACACCGAGGACACCTCATTCTTAAGAGATTCCAAGAATCCAAAACTCTGCCACACACCAGAACGGATCTCTCTATAAAACACAGCAGAAACCGCGAGTTTCCACGGATCCTTCCTCCAGGCCCCTCCTGAACGCCCGGCCAGGGCAGGAGCCCCAGGTGGAGATGCAACCCTCTCCACCCTCCCCAGGGAGCCGGAGCCAGCGGTGACCTCACCTCTGGCAGGCTGGGGGCGAGGCTGAGCACCTCCACACCCTCTCCCACCCTGCCTGGCCTCGGGAAATGTCTCTACTAGTCTGCATAATTGAGGGAACGGGACTTTATGCCTCTCAAGAAGAGAAAAATAGCACGTAACTTTTCCAGGACAAGCAGTTTTTCTGCCACAGTGGGAACAAAAGCCCACGGGAAGCAGACTTTTGGGCCAAAGCTGCTCCAGTCTCCGGGGAGGGACTCTGCCAGCGCTCCCAGGTCCCCTGAGCCAGGTACCCGCAGTCTCCCCTGGCTGCCTGCTCCCCGAGGGCTGTGACCTGCTTCCTGCGGGAGCCAGGCAGCCTGCCTGGGTGGCAGGACACCCGTGCCCAGCCCAGCAGACCCCAGTGCCCTCGTGCCCTTGGGCAGAGGCCTCTGGGGAGGAGCTCTCCATGGGTTTTGCCAAATGCAGGCATTCATTACAAAAGAGGGCCCGGCTGGAGAAAAGACAAACTAAACATTTCAAAATAAAACTGCGCAAAAAGGACGCCGAAGCTCCGAGCTGGAGCCGGACCCCAGAGCTCGGGGAGTGCCTTGGGGCCCAGCAACGCCCCCACCCCCAGCTCTGAGGACTTTCCTTCCCACTGCCCACCAGACCTCGGGTCTCCTTACAGTGTCAAAGTGTCTGGGCCAGAAATCTATGTCCTATGCAGCGCGCCTGCCCCCACCCAAGAGCACACAGGAAGCCCAGAGACCCCACGAGGCTCTAGCCACCTACCTGCCCCTGGAGGCTGGGCCCCGGGGACGGGGTTCGCAGGGACGCCTGCCTCTCCACAGAGGGCACCCTCTCCCCAACTGCGGCTGCCGCTGGGAACAGGTGCGGTGCCGGCAGTCATGGCCTGGAGAGTGGAGCGGGAGGTGATGCCAGCAGCTCCACTCCCCCAGGGTGGGACTAGGGCTCCAGGTGACATCTGGGCCCCACAGAAACCGCGACCCTCCAGAGCAGCAACCTGGCCCTGAAGGCCGCGGAGACAGGGCAGCACAGAGCGCAGCACCCCCACCCCTGCAGCAGCCCGCACGCCAGCTCGCCCGCCGTGGGGAAGGCGGGACCCCTCGTGGAACTTGGGAGCGGGTCACCCGGGATGCGACGGCACCGCGCGGCCTGGCACGCAGACCCACGGCTCTCGGCAACTGTCTGCTTCTCTCCTAAGGCGGGAAACGATCGATCGCAGAGGGCAGCGGTGCCAAGGACTCCCCTTGAGAAGCGCGGGACCTGAGCGCTTCCCCTGCCTCGGCCAGGCCGTCCAGATGTGGAGGCATCGACCACTTCCGGAAGGGGGAGAGCCGGGCTCCGCACCTCCCTCCACCTCCCGGGGTGGCCAACGCGACCCGCCCCGGGACCCCCGGGACCCGCACCCACTAACTGGGGAGCTGGGGAGCGAGGACCAGGCGGCCAGCGCTGACACCTGGCGGCGGCCCAGGACCCGGGCGGCCGGCGCTGCGGGGCGGATCCCAGGAAAGGGCTACAGGGGCCGAGAACAAAGCGCGCCCACCGGGGAAGGCGGGTAGCCGACCGCGGCCAGGGCGGGAGAGCCTTTCTGGGGCCGTCGCGGGCTCTTTGTGGGCCACGTCCTTCGTGGAGGAGGCCGACCCCGCCGAGGGGGATGCTGCGCCCCGGCCGGGCCTCCCCGCGCCCCGGGCGGGCCACGGGCCGGCCTGCGCCCCGCGCGGCCCGAGCACAAAGCCGGCGGGAGGGCGCGCCCGGGCCCACGCGCGTGGAGGCGTCGCGGAGCCGGCCCGCTCCGGCAGCCCCAAGTTGGCTCGTCCCGGCTGCAGCGCTCCCAGACAACTTCCCGGAACCCGCGCCGCCGACTCGGCCCGGCTCGCCTCGGCGCCGGGAAGCCCGGGGCGCCCTCCCGCGCTGGCCGGCTGCGTGGCCGCCGCTCGCGCCCAGCCCGCGGCGCCGGACTCGCCCGGGCGCGCAGGCGGGCACTCGCTTCGGCGGCGCCGGGGCGCGGCGGGGCGGCCCGAAATGGAGTCGGCGGGGGCGCTGTGGCCGGGGCCTCCGGAGGCCGGGCCACCTTGGGGGCAGGGGCGCGGGCCCGTAGCGCGACCCCGGCGCGGCGGGGACGGCGGACCCGGGACCCGTGGCTCCCCACGTGCGGGCCGCGGGCGGTAGGGCGGGCTGCGGGCCGGGCACTCACCGCGAGGGCCGGCGGCAGGCACAGGGCCAGCGCGCACAGCCAGGGCCACAGCGCCGCGCGCCGCATGCTGCCGACGGCGGGCTCGCGGTCCACCGGTCTGCGCTCGGTCCGGCGAGGGCTGTGGGCGGCCGGCTGCGTGCTCCGACTGCCGCTCGTCTGCGCTCCGCTGTGCTCCGACCGACCGCGCCTCTCCCGCCGGGCTCCGCCTTATAATAAAGCCACAGGCCGGGAGCCCGGGCACCACCGGCCCCCACCCCCGCTCGCAGGTCCCGGGCCGGCCCCGTCCCACCCCCGGCCCGCCCCAGCGTCCGCGGCCCCGCCCCCGCCGGCCCGCCCCCTCGGCCGCCGGAGCCCCTTCCTCCCGAGCCGGGATCTGGCCTCCGGTCCCCGCGCCCCGGAGGGCTGCGTGGCCGAGGCGGCCCAAACCCCTGCCCCGCCCGCCGGGTGCGGCGCCCCCGACGAGCAGCGGCGGTGCTCCTGGGCCTCCGCGGGCGCGAGGCTGCAGCGCCCTCTGCGCGCAGACCCGGGCGCCCCAGGTGCGCCGGCTCCAAGTTCTCCGCGGCCCCGCTGAGCCGCGCACAGTCCTCCTCCCCGGTCAGCACCGGGCTCCGCGCCGCCGGCTCCCACGAGCCTTCGTGGACCTTGCGTTAAACAGATGAACACTCAGAAAGAGCTGCTTTAAAAAGAGGACGGTGCCCTCCGTGTCCCCGCCGAGCTGAAAGGACACCAAGTCCTGGCCTCGTCTCCAGACGACCTCAGCCTGTCCTGTACCGCAGGGCCCGCGTGGCCCCTTGGCTGGCAGTCAGTCAACCGCAAAGGCTGCGGAGGGCCTACGGGTGTGGGCGAAGGCTGGGAGGGCAGAGCCGCTGGAGAACAGCCGGGCTGCACCCAGCCAAGCCGCAGGCAGGAGAGGCCATGCCCAAGGACCTTCGTGCGGCCACCAAAGACGCCAGGCTCAGAACCAAGGTCCCCTGAGTGCCCTTGACCTCTCGGGAGGTCTCCGGCGTGTGTCTTTGAGCGCACTGACTCTTCGGGGTTGGAGACAGACAGGAGGAAGAAAAGTGCCCATGCGCTGCTGCTTCTCCGGCCACGGATAGCCCGAGCCCCTCAGCCCGCCTGCCGGCAGAGCGCCAAGCAACAACCCAGCGTGGGCACTGTGCCCTGATTCTCCCCTGCTTCCCAACACCTGTTGGATCTAGCCACTCTCACCTTGAGGCCTCCGTCTCCCCAGTTCTGTTTGGGGTGGCAGGGCCTTCCCCCTGGGTTCCCTGGCTGTCAGGCAGTCCCCCTGGGCTAAAGGCACCTCCAAGGCCCAGGTCGCCCAGAGAGCGGCCTGGGCTATTGAAGTGTGAAGTTGGCTCTTCTTGGGTCCTTTCAATACAGTATGGAGGGAAAGTGGGTCAGTTGGTGTTTTACCCTTGTCTGCCTCTCCAAATAAGAAAGGAGGTCAGGGCGGACTATGGGGTGCATTTTACATTCTGAAAAGCAGCAGTGTGGTGTTTCTTTCACGCTGAACAAATGCTTCTCTGGTCAGTGTCTGCTCTGGGCCTACAGAGCACTGTACAGAGGGCCTGCACTGGGCAGACCGCGCTCAGCGAGCTTGCACCCGCCTGATGCAGGAGAACGTCCTCCTCCGAGACTCCTCTGGAGCCCGAGGGCCGGGACCTGCAGCACCTGCTCGGCCGCAGACCCTGCCACGCTGTCCCTGTCCCTGTCCGTGCACGCCAGCTCTGCCTCCAGCCACACTCTTCCTGCCCGGCTAAAGGGCTGCAGGGCTGAAGGGCCACGGAGGGCTCACCCTGCGGTGGGCAGAGCTCCTGGATTTGTGTCCTTTGCATTTTCACACCCTCCCTGATGAACCCCTAGCTGTGTTCCCTTCCTGCGAGAGAAGGAAGCAACGCCGGACCCAGCCTCCTTGATCCGGTTTTCCTGCAGACTCGGAAATGATGGCTTTCTCAGGGCAGGAGGGTGCAGGGCAAGTGGGCAGAGAAAGATGCCAGCCCTGACCAGAGGTGGCCCAGTAGAGGCACTTCGGGTACAGGCGGCACCTAGCTGCAAATGCTCTGGCCCCTCCCCCAGGCGCTGTCCTCAGAGCATTCACCCCTCATGTGGGTACCACATGTCCAGGAAACCCGGCCTACCTGCCCATCGCCAAGGGCAAGTGAAGCAGCCGCGAGGGTTCCCACGCCAGCCACCCGGCAGCACTTGTTAAAGGGAGGTGCCACCTGCCTGTCCTTCCAGCACTCTGGAGGCTGAGGCAGGAGGGTTACAGTGAGTTCAAGACCACCCTGAACTACATAGTGAGTTTGAGAATGGCCTGAACTACAAAGTGAAATCTTGTCTCAAAAAGCAATAAAATAAAATAAAACAAAGCTAAGTCCTGAGAAGTTTTTCAAAACTTACTTTTAGACATACATATCTATACATGCATATTAACGGCCAAAAAAAAACATTTCTAAGGTACATATATATATATACACATATATATATATATACATATATATATGTGTGTGTGTATGTAATAAAGATCTGTAGGAGTTGGGATAGGAACAGGGTGAGAACTTTCAGATTATTCTGTATCTTAAGTGTTTAAAGTAATGTGTATTATTTGTTTGAGTTTTTACATTTAGAGTATATTTGCTGAAGCAATTTAGATGTTTTCGGGTAGTAACCAGCCCTGGCAGCTTGGATGGCGGGATGGTTGCTCCTCACACTGGTACCTGGGAAATGTCTGCGGTCACACTCAGCAGCCAACCCCTGTGCCGCGCGGGGCCCTGGCCCACTCGTCCTTGTGTCTGCACGTGAGTCACTGCGCTGTGAAAACGCCACGGGGTCCTCAGGGACGTGTTCTTGTCTCCAGGTGCTTCTGTTTTAAGAGGCTGCACACGATGCTGCAGTCAGCTCTTCATGTTACATGGCTTCGTTTTGCCCTCGGTGTGTGTGCCTGGTGCTGCACATCAACCCGGGCCTCGCCACGCCGGGCGGGTCCCGTCTCCAGTGCACGCGCGGGACGCCTGCAGAAACGGACCCTTGAGTCGCAGTGCGGGCGTCAGCTTCCTCGGCCCACTGCGGGCACTGACGGTGTCCCCGCCGAAGCAGTTATGAGAGCGGTCTGCCATTTTCCTACATCTCCCTGGACTCAGTCCTGGGCCTTTTCTGTCCTGCCAGCGTCAGGAAACGGACAAGATACTGTGTGTTGTTAGGTGCTGGGCTGAAGGCCCTCCGTTCGGCGCGTGCTGAGGCCCTGGCTGCAGCCCGGCTTCTTCCCTGAAGTGTGAACCGGGCTCACAGTCAACTCAAAGTGGAAACGGCCTCTTCCAGCACCTCGTACAGCCTCAGGCGCCCTTCTGCGTGGGGATTACCACAGGGCCGCGTGCACGGGACGTGTCAGGAGACGTCCTGCCCTTTTCCTTTCTTTTTCTCTTTCCTCCTGACTGGGATGCGGATCAGGCGGCCGCAGCCACAGCAACCCTCCGGAACCCGAGGCGAACTGGGAACACAAGTCCTGCACAGCCAGGGGACGAGGGGTGACGCACTCAGACCTGCGCAGCGTGGGAGACAGTGCTTCTTTTTTCGATTCACCGAGTTTTGCTTTACTAGAGATCTTTTTACTTTTCGTTTGCACTGAGCTACATCGCTAGCCATTTTTCGTTTTTATTTTGAGGATCTCTACAAATTGTTCACTTGTCCGGGCTGGGCTCGGAACTTGCGGTCCTCCTGCCTCACCGCCTGGAGTGCTGGGATGACGGGTGGGTGCCGCCATGCCCGGCAGTCCCTGGCTTTCAGAGACTCTGAGTTTTCTGTCACTTGCCAGTGAGCGTAATCCAAGCACACAGGTGAATCCGGTCTGTGTGTCCGAGTGGTGAGCCCAAGGGCGTGCCCGGAGGGGCGGGCCCCGGTGCTGCTGGAAGCCTCCGCGGCCCCGCAGGGCGCCTGGGCCTGGGCACCGAGGAGCTCCGGCCTGCCTCAAGTCGCCTAGCCGCTCCCCGGAGAACAGGGCAGAGGAGGCTGTGCGCCTCCGGGCGAGCTCTGCCCCTCTCGGGTGCCGGCCTCTCCCCTTCCGCTGGCTGCCACGTCGGGAGGTGCCTTTTGTGAAGACCCCCAGTGTCCACACGCCTCGTGTCCTCCGGGTGGGCCCCATCACTGCCCCTGTCGCCTGACACTGGCCCCTGTCCTGGGAGACCCGGGAGCCCTCTGTCTACAGGAACCAACGGGTGACGTCGGCTCATGTGCTCGCTGAGTTTGGGCCCAGTGCCATCCGTGCTGCTGTAGGAGACGATCCTCGGGCCGGGCACCGGGAGCCGCGAGCCGGGCACCCGTGTGGACATGGGGCCGGGCGCAGGGCAACAGCTGCCAAGGCCCTGGGAGCCAGGCGCTGGCTGGAGCAGGAGGGCGGAAGTGGAGCGGAAGCTTCGCTTCGCTGGAGTCCAGTGCTGGGAGGGAGGAGCAGCCCTGAGCACCGAGCGCTCTAAACCACAGCGGCCTGCGGCGCCGGCCCTGCCTGGGAGCGGTGTCCCGCCCAGGTGCCAGCCGGGACTGACTGATATGGGGAGGTCCTGCCTCAAAACGGGAAGCTCAGGAAGGATGGGACAGGAGGAAGGACGAGGAGGAGGAGGAGGTGGAAGAGGAGGAAGGCGCGGTACCTTTAGGGTCTACCGAGGACAGCAACCTAAGCAAATAGCCCTCTCCAAGTGCTCGGCTTGGCCACACGTATTCTGCACCCCCTTCCTTGTGTTTGTCTTTTTCTGTCCGGCACATCGAGTAGCACATGGTTTCCAGGGAGTCAGCGCTGTCTGTGAGGCTCGGTGCCGCCTGCAGCAGGCAGCGAACAGGGAGGCTCTCAGGGCCCGCAAGAGCGGCAGGCGCAGGTACGGCTCGGGTGCCCTGGTCTGCGCCAGGTCGGAGGGACAGAGCCTGTGTGGCCTCGTGTGCTGCTGGAGACGCAGAAGCAGGTCCCCCAGGTAGGGAGAGGTGACACGGGCGGGGGCCAGACTCGGCAGCAGCCAGGAGAGGACGCCAGGCTGGAGGCGGATCGGGGTGGTGCTGGGACCTGGGGAGGGCGGGGCCCACTCGCTCCCTGAGCGCCGCGGGTGCTGCTGTGCAGGCGTGGGCGGGAAGCCGGCTCACAGGCAGGTGCGCCCCGCCACTTCCTGGGCGGGGGCTCACACGCCCATGCCCGCGGCGGCGGCCCCTAGCGTCACCAGTGACCCGCTGTCAGCTGGCGGCGTTCTGGGCTCCGCCACCGCCCCGAGCGCTACCTGCCAGCTGGGACTTCGGCCAGACCCTGGGACCTCTGCACTCCCGTCAGCCCTCTGCAGTGGAAGGTGCAAGTCACCCAGGTCAGAGAGGTGTGACCGCACACGCGTGTGTGCACTGCAAGTAGAACCGGAGCCAGCCCGAGGAGGCGAGGGCGTCAGCGTGGCAGGCCCTGTCGCAGGACCTTGGGCCAGTCCTGGGCGGTTCCGGACACACTGTGGCATAAGGTGTAAGGGGCACGGCGTCCTCGCCCACACGAGACGGGGCTCTGGACCGACAGCGCCAGCCGTGGGGGCCCCGCACAGGACCCCAGCTCACCTCGCACAGGGCCCACCTCTGGCCCCAGGCCCTGCTGTTCTGCAGCGGCCCCGTGGCTGGCCTCCTGGGGGACACTGTGGGCAGAGGATGCAGGGTGGCTCCCCGGGCCACACCACTTCCACACGACAACTTGCGCGAGAACCCAGACCTCTGAGTTTTCCAGCAGGCTCAGAAAAGAGCACGGTCACGGGAAGGACTGTGAAGTCACAGTGGGCACATCCTGCCCCATCACCACCTCCTGGGCCCTCGGGGATCTGAGTCACCGGCCCGGCTGGTGGCTACGTGCATTGGCTTTCCAGCAGACCGTCTGAATTTGAACTCTGACCCTGCCACCCTGGGCAATTTATGCAGTCTCACCGAGCCTCAGTTTCCTCTTCTGTAAAACAGGTACAGCAGTGGTATGTTCTTGAGAGTGGCAGTGAGGTGCCACCCTCTGTCGTGCGCTGCTGTAACAGAACAGCACAGAAGAGGTGATTCAGGACGAAAGGCCCTTGTCTGGCTCACAGCCGGGGGGGCTGGGCAGGCGGAGACCCAGGGCCGTCATCAGGTCGGTCGGAGCTTCCTGCTGCGTCCTCCTGCAGTAGAAGGCGAGAGGGGGCAAGAGAGCAGGGCAGGCCGAAGGCGTGGCGGGCAGCCGCGGGCTCTGGGGCACGCCTCCCCTCGGGCCGCAGCCTCAGGACCAGCTCCTCGCACTGCAGCCCATGTTCCTTCCCAGCGCAAACCACGGCAGCGCGAGGGCAGCCATCGCTCTGTGGCTCCACCCCGGCCCTGTGGACATGGGAAAGGGCCGCTGCACCCCCCGGCTTGTCCTGCTCTGCCTCAGCCCTGCCAGAGGCCACGCTGGACGGGAGACCCGCCCGCTGCTGTGTTCCGTGCCGCCTGCCACCGGGTCGGACTCACGTCCTGCTTCCGCACGGCCCGGGAAGCAGCCGGGACGCAGGCGGGACGGCAGGGCTCCGCGGGTTTGGTTCTGTCCGCCCTCCTCGCTGCACCACAGGGCGTCGCTGTCCACACGAGCGCGGTGTGGGGGCGGGCCACGACGCAGAGAAGCGGGGCTGCCCACAGCAGCCGCGAGGGAGAGGGCACAAGGGGCCTGGGGATGGGGCACGCGCCCGGCCTCCCCACCCGGCTCGTCCTCCTGCCTTCCACATTCAAGTGCCTCGCGTGGTTGTGGCACAAAGGTGGGTTCCTGCCCTTGGCCGGGCAGTGTGGAGTCAGTTCAGGGGCAGAGCTGGCAGGAGCCGGCAGGAGCTCGGCTGGGCGGGTGGGAGGGGCCGGGCGAGCCAGGCAGGGCAATGGCACAGGAGAAGGGCAGAGAAGCAGGGGAAGCTGAGGCAGGGGCCCCGGTGGGCAGGGCTGGGGAGGGGCGGGGACAGAGCAGGAAGGGCCACCTGTGCCAGCTGAGGAGTGCAAATGCCACCCTGAGTGGAGCTGAGCAGAGCCCAGGGAGGGACCCAGGCCCTGGCACCCTGGGCGACCCTCTGTCACAGCCTCCTGTCCTTCTTTCCACTATTCTATGTATTTATTTAATTCTTTTGAGACCAGATCTCACTATGTAATGCAGACTGGCCTTGAACTCACTATAGAAATGCAAGGTGGCCTCAAACTTAAGCCAATCTTCCTGCCTCAGCCTCCAGAGTGCTAGGAGTATAGGCATGTGCTGCCATGTCCAGCTCCTGCCCTTTCTTTTTAAATTAATGGTCTTTGGAGCAGTTTCAGGTTTACAGAAAAAAAGGAAGAAAGTACAACGTGTTCTCTCTCCTCCGCCAACACAAGGCTTCTCTTTTTTCTGGAGTAGGGTCTCATGTTGCCCCGGAGGCTGGCCTTGCTCTCCTGAGATGCAGGGACCCTCTTGCTTCAGCTTCCTGGGGAGTTGGAACTACCGGGAAGTATGGCCAGCTAGGATTAGTGCTGGCACTGGTGTCGCATCCGTGCCAGTTGATGAGCTGTTGGTGACCAGAGCCCTCCTGCAGGGTGGGAGTGGCGCCCTCCGGCCCGTGAGATCTGGCAGACCACAGGACTCCCGCCACCCACCAACTACCGTCTCCCTTTGCCAAAGGCCCCACGGCCCTGGCCGCTCCAGCCTCTGAGATCGGCGTCGGCGCGTGGCCTTCCACTGCGTGGGCGAGCCAGTGTCCCCCGCCGGAAGGCTGCTTGGTTGCACTGAAGTTTTGGCACTTGTGAGTAAAACTCTTGTGGACACTGGGGCGATTGGGCTGTTCACTGTGGACAGACACCCTGTGGCTTCCGGCCATGACTGGCGGCCTTATTGCTCTCAGACCACAGCTCATCGTGGTGCAGCCTGTGGCAAAGCGTTCACCTTGTGGCCAGGGTGTGGGGGGGGAGGGAAGGGGAAGGGAGCAGGGGGACCCCTCACAGACGCCCCACGATCCAAAGCCTCCTCTGGGCCCTGAGCGCCCCGAGTTCAGAAGTCACTGCCAGCTGCGTGAGGCCCAAGATCTGGAGTTCGTTTGTGGGTGACAGGGTCTCTCCACGTGGGCCAGCCTGTCCCAGCACTGGCGATCCTCCAGCCCCACCTCCTGAGTGCCGGGGTCAGGCGTGTGCCACCGCCCCAGCTGCCCAGGTACCGCTTCAACTTGATGGCACACGAGCGCTTGGCTTCAGTGTGAAAAGTCACACAATAGCACCTCGGAAGCGGTCCCAGCCCGGACTGCCGCTGACCACGTTTGCTGCCGAGGGCCACGTGGCCCAGGACGGGGTCCCGCCCTCCGGCCCCCGCAGGAAGCTGCGGACAACCCTTGCCTTCGGAGCGTCCCTGCAGTGCGCGGCAGGCCAGGGAGGAGGACAGCGCCCGGGACAGGCCGGACTGCAGCCGTGGACGGCCGCAGATTCCCGTCTGCTGGGCGGGACGAGGCTGTGGTCGGAGCTCAGGGCTGCTGCCGCCGGTGCCGGTGCAGGGCGGCGGGGAGACCGGCGGACACACCCTGCAGGGAGGCCGGCGCTGGAGGCAGGTCTGGCCGCCGAAGGGAGTCCCAGGAAGCTGGGCTGCAGAGTGCACCTGGAGGGCAGCGTGCAGGGCACACTCAGGCTGCCGGGCCCAGGAGGGCCAGGGCGGCAGCGGCTGTGGCCAAGGCCCGTGCCGTGGCCAGGGAGCGGCCCAGGCTCCAGCGCAGGCTGAGGGCACGGCGGCAAGCGCTTGGCGGCCGAGCACGGAGACCCGCTGCCGCAGCAGCACGGCAGGGCTGGGCGCCCTGCTTCTCCCCAGGGGGCGGAAGGGAGGGGCGGCCCTTGGCCCCCGGCTTGGCGCTAGGGAGACCCGAAGCGGCTTCAGGGGAGCAGCCGACCGCGGCCCAATGAGTGCGGAGCCCACAGCTCGTCCTGGCGCTGCCTCCGTCTTCCGTGCGAAGCTCTGACGCCCGCGGGCATGAGCAGGCGAACAGGGCCGGAAGCCGTGGACCGACAGAGCCCGTCAGGCCTCTGCCCCGGCCGGGTGCGCGGCTGCGGGGAGACACCGCGTGTGTGCGCAGCAGGTCCGTGGAGACCTCGGCGGCAGAGCTCCCGAGGCTGGACGCGCGCGGTCTGGTTCCCGCCGGCCCTCAGGCTGCTCCAGCTGCGCCCTCCGCCCACGGTGCGCCCCAAACCTAGGCCGGTGCTGCCGTTTTAGTTTTCGGCTGAATTACCAGTGAAAAATGGTACCTAAGGCTACAGTGTGAGTGCTGTGGATAAGATGAATTTATGGATTAAAGAGAAATACCAACTTACAATATTGAATCCTTTTCATTTTGTGAAAAAATAAGTTTTTCTAATCTTATAAGAAGAGAACAGTAGTTATTACATGTGTAGTGTTATCTTCAAAGTAGTTAGTACAAGACAAAAGAATTCTTACAGAAAGAATCTCTTCAGTGAACTAAGATAAACTATTAGTATAAATGAAATAAACTAGCATTATGGGGTTTTTTTTGTTGTTTTTTTGTTTGTTTTTGAGACAGGATCTCTCTGTGTAGTTCAGGCTGTCCCTGAGTTTACTGTGTAGCCCAGGCAAGCCTCGAACTCAGCAATCCTCCTGCCTCTGCCTCCCGAGTGCTGGGATGACAGGTGTGAGCCACCACGCCCTGCATTGTGGCATGTGGTACTGATTGCTGGTGTATGTGGTTACCAGGGATCGAACCAGGGACCTTGTACTTGCTAGGCAGACGCTGGAACCACTGAGCTAAATCTCTGCTCAAATATTTTTAAAACAAGGGTGTAATGTGAGGCAGTATTTGAACTTCTCCCTGTTTTCTGTCCATCTCTCCTCTGCTGTGCTTTTTCTCGTGGGAGAGAACCGTGCAGTGCTCGAGTGTGAGTGCCTGACTGCTCTTACCTGACACTATGTTCACCAGCAACAGTGACTCATTCTGCTCAGGAAAATGTTGTCATAATATTGTTTGCTTCACCATCTTTCAGTAAAAATGTTTCTTCACATTTCATATTTCCTATTTGTCTTCTAGATTTGTTATGACCATAGATTTTTTAAAATGTGGGCCAGACATGGTGGTACACACATGTGATCCCAGCATTCAGGAGGCTGAGGCAGGAGGATTGCAATAAGTTCTAGGTCAGCCTGGGCTATACAGTGAGTTCAAGACCAGGCTGAACTACACAATGAGACCTATCTCACCCTCCCTCCCCTCAAGACCAATATTTGATTCTCTGGTGCGTAGAAAAGCTATGTGGGTAGGTTTTGTATACGAACCTCGCATCCAGCCGGGTTCCTCGGCTCATGAGCTCTACAAGTTTCCAGCTGACTTGGGTATACGTAAGCTTCCCTTTCCCGCTTCCTGCCTGCCACGCACCGCTCTGCTGCCTTGAGAGAGAGTTGTCTCCTTTCTCTGGTGTGACGGTGAGTGGGGGCCACAGGGGGCCCCGGAGCACTTCGTCTCTGTCTTTAGTGGAACTGCTTCAAGGGTCCCAACATTATACTTCCTATTTGCTTTAATTACATTTCTCTCTATACACATTTCTCTTTTTTCCCTTCTCTTTCCCCTCCTCCTCCGTCTCCTTTTCCCTCTCTGTGGTAAAGGGCAAATCGTGGTAAACCCACGATCTTCACACTGAGCACCATCCCAGCCTACCCACCTTTTCACCTTTATTTGGCGACAGGGTCTTACCAAATCACTAAGTTGCCCAGGCTGTGCCCAATCTCCTCCTGCCTCAGCTTCCCAGGTGTGTGCCATCATACTTAGGGGTATTTATCTATGTTCAGGACAAGAAAATTTCTCACATTTATTGGCTTGTTACAAATTTCTTTTTAAGCCAGAGATAGATATCGAAACTTATCGGTTGCTTTTCTTAGTATTTGATATAATTAGCTTTTCTTGTTCAATTTGCTAGTGTAATACTCTACACTAATAAAGATTTCTAACATTGGGCCCGGAGGGTTAGCTCAGTGGTTCCGGCGCCTGCCTCGCAAGCTCAAGGTCCTGAGTTCGATCCCGGTAACCACATACAATGCTGGGCGTGGAGACATGCTCACCAACAATCAACACCGCATACCACAATGCCGGACGTGGTGGCTCACGCCTGTCATCCCAGCACTCGGGAGGCAGAGACAGGAGGATTGCTGAGTTCGCGGCGGCTTGCCTGGGCACCATAGTGAGCTCAGGGCCAGCCTGAACTACAAAGAGAGACCCTGTCACCAAAAAAGCAAAAAAAAAAAAAAAAAAGATTTCTAACGTTGACCCATTCTGAATCCCTGTGCCACTCTGAATTTGTGGAATGAATGCTGCTTTGTCACGAGGTTTGACTCTGGGATTCGAGCGCCGTGTGCCACTCAGGAGCTTTCTACCTGTGAGCAGGACAGAAAATACATCATGGTCGTGGCCGGGGACCAGCCTCTGCCCCCATCGGGTGGAGCTGGACGGGACGCTGTTTCTGACTCTTCACAGTTTTGTACTAACTGGGAATTCCAGGTTCCTCAGAGACAGAGTGGGCTTGCCCCTAGAGCGCTCAGTGCTAACAGCCTGTGGTGACCGTGTGCCAGAGCCACCACCCGT
This sequence comes from Thryonomys swinderianus, assembly GCA_004025085.1. Lineage (NCBI taxonomy): Eukaryota > Metazoa > Chordata > Mammalia > Rodentia > Thryonomyidae > Thryonomys > Thryonomys swinderianus. The sequence goes on along the minus strand of PVIC010001376.1, from coordinate 49,748 downwards.
GCCAGAGCCTGTGGCTTGACCTAAGGTCCATTTCTTTTTCTTCCTTTTTGCAGTACCGGGGATCGAAGTCAGGCCCTTCTGCCTCCGAGGTAGTAAGGGTCCATTTCCATCGCTCACTGTCTTTCCCTCCCTCCCTCGTCCTCCTTTCCCGTCCAGTCTTAGCTCGTTTAAGTGTGTAATTAAGTAGCATTAAGTACCTTCACGTTGTTGTGCAACACGTCTCCAGAACTTTCTCATCTTGTAAAACCGAGTGTTCGCGGAGGGCAGCGCCTCGCCCTCCTGCAGCCCTGAGCGCGCTGTTTCTCTCTGTGTCTGAGTCTGTCTGCTTCGCTACCTCAAGAGTGGAATCATGTAGAATTTCTCTTTCTGTGACTGGCTCTATTTCACTTAGGACGATATTCTCGAGGCTCACCCGTGTGCATTCCGTCACAGTTTCCTTCTTTTTAAAGGCCTACTCCCATTCCAGGGCAGGGAGCTGCGTTTGTTTGTGTATTTAGCTGTCAGCGGACAGCCAGCGGCGTGGCTGCAGCGCGGGGCTGTTGAGATCGGGAGCATCCCCGTGACAGCGCACTTTCCTTCCTGTTGGACGCGTTCCCGGGAGTGTGGCCACTGGCTTGGGTTTCATCATTGTGGCTTTTGAGGAACCACCACACCGGTTGCCCCGCGGGAGCTACACTGTCTGTATCCTACCAATGGGGCCCAAGAGTTCTGGTTTCTCCCTCCCCGCAGCACCCACCAACACCTGTTACTTCTCCTTTCTTCCCTTTTTACAGGTAGCTCCTCTGACGGGTGTGAAGTAACACTGTACTGTGATTTTGATTCGCATTTCCTTCATGATAAATGATGTTGAGCTCGTTGGCTATTTGTATATTATCTCCAGAGAAATATCTATTTAAGTCATTTTACAGCAATTATTTTCTTCATTGCTGTTGAGTCAGATGCTCTCGATAGTAACTCCTTAGCAGATACATGATTTGCAAATATCTTCTCCCAGTCTGTTTTTCTTTTTTGTGCCAGGAATCAGACTGAGCCTCATGCTTGCCAGGCAGATGCTGTGTGCTCAGCTACACCTCAAGAGTCGTTTTTTTTTTTTGTTTTTTTTTTTTGAGGCAGGGTCTCGCTTTGTAGTTCAGGCTGGCCCTGAGCTCACTATGTAGCCCAGGCAAGCCTCGAACTCAGCAATCCTCCTGTCTCTGCCTCCCGAGTGCTGGGATGACAGGCGTGAGCCACCACGCCCGGCACTGTGACATGTGGCATTGATTGCTGGTGGGCTTGAGTCACCACGCCCAGCATTGTATGTGGTTACTGGGGATCGAACTCAGGACCTTGCGCTTGTGAGGCAGGCACCGGAACCACTGAGCTAACCCTCCGGCCCCTCAAGAGTCGTTTTTTTATTTTGTCGATTGCTTCTTCCGGAGTACAGAAGTTTTCCGGTTAATTGTGCTGTCATTGTATTCAGCCACTTCCCCATCCAGGGACAAAATACCTGAAGTAACAGCCCAGAGCAGGCAGGCTCCTCTGCCTTCCGGCCCCAGGTATGGGCCCGCGGCTGGCTGGCTCCAGGCAGGGGTGTCGTGACAGGGCAGAGCGGAGGAAAGCCATGGCGCACAGACAGAGCAAGAGTCCAAGAGAAAGGGGCCAGGTCAGAGACAGCTGTCAAGGTCATGCCCTGTGGCCCGCCCTGACACACCCAGCAGGTGCGCTTTCCCCATCTTCCAGGCCTCCGGTCAAGAGTGTCAAGCTGACTGAGCTGGACCGTGCTGGCTGGGAGCAGCATTCAGTGGTGAGTGCTGGCCTGGCACCTGCGAGGCCTGGAGCTCCGCTTCGAGGGACATGCATGTGGGCGTGCAGACACAGACACACAGACACAGACTCACAGACACAGACACCCGTCCCACGCATGCATCCCTCCTGGCTCTGCTGCACGTACTCTGTGTCACAGCCAAGACTCATTGTCAGAAGCGACGTCAGAAAGTCCCCCTAGGTTTCTCTGAAGCCTTACGGTTTTAGGTCTCATGTTTAGATAGTTACTCTGTTTTGAGTTCATCTTTAATGTAGTAAGAGTTTGAGTTTTGCACACGGATATTCACTATTTCCATTAAGGAGGACTACTACGTCTTCCGGGAACGATTAGAGTCCCATTGGAGACCTTTGGCCACGTATGTGAGAGTGTTTTCATGGGAGTGCCGCTGTTTGAAGACTGTGACTTTACATTAGATTTTCAAAGCAGAAACCATTCCTTTAACCTTGCTCCTTTTCTTTTTAGTTGTCTTGAGACCGGGTCTCGCTTTTTACTTTAGACTGGCCGTGAACTCACTAGGTAGCCCAGGCTGCCCTTGCACTTGCCTCCCGGGTGCTGAAATTACAGGCACCAGCCACCATGCTTGGCTAAAGAAATCAATTTTGAATCATTTCCGAAGCTATATATTTCCCTTACTTTTTCATTTGTTTTAATATCTAAGATTTAAGTACTTCTTTGCATTTTTAAAAGCACCACAATTTTAAGTCTCCTGACTAGTGTTTGTGGCTTTTCCTTTTTTTCTAAACTACAGATTTGCTAAAAGCATACCTAATTCATTTTTTTTTTTTTGAGACAGGGTCTCGCTTTGTAGTTCAGGCTGGCCCTGAGCTCACTTTGTAGCCCAGACAAGCCTGGAACTCAGCAATCCTCCTGCCTCTGCCTCCCTAGTGCTGGGATGACAGGCGTGAGCCACCACACCCGGCACTGTGGTATGTGGTATGGATTGCTGGGGGGCGTGAGTCACCACACCCAGCATTCTATGTGGTTACTGGGATCGAACTCAGGACCTTGCGCTTGCGAGGCAGG
>PVIC010001376.1:0-46821 GCA_004025085.1 Thryonomys swinderianus | reverse complement strand
TTTTGAAATTAACCCACAATAGTTTATTCCAGATTACATTACCTCTTTAAGACTTATTAAGAATAGTATGTAAGGGCCAGAGATTTAGCTCAGTGGTTCCGGCGCCTGCCTCGCAAGCGCAAGGTCCTGAGTTCGATCCTGGTGACCATATACAATGCTGGGCATGGAGACTCACACCCACCACCCATCAGTACCACATGCCACAGTGCCGGGTGTGGTGGCTCACACCTGTCATCCCAGCACTAGGGAGGCAGAGGCAGGAGGATTGTTGAATTCGAGGCTTGTCTGGGCTACATAGTGAGCTCAGGGCCAGCCTGAACTACAAAGCGAGACCCTGTCTCAAAAAAAAAAAAAAAAAGAATAGTATGTAAATTTTTTCTAATCTATTCTTCTGGTAATGCGTGTGTTTTTCTAAAACACAGGCTTTAGAGACATAGTTCAGTTTGTAAGACATGTTTTTGACTTTCCTTTCTCTTCTCCTGCATTCTACTCAGTGAATATGTCCTGTATGATTTCAGCTTTTCCGAATTTAGTAGGCTTTTCATTATGTGCTAATAAATACACAGAAAACGTCCTGGAAGTTGCACACCCAGCTGTCGGCAGGGACGGAGTGTGGAGTGAGGCGAGGCCTGGGGAAGCAGGCAGTCAGGGCGGCTTTCTGGGTCCGCTCGGCTGCTCTCGGCAGCCCTGGAGCCGATGCTCTCACCCGCGCGGACTGCTCTTCGCTTCCCTCGGCTCCGGCCTCCCGTGCGCTCAGGGCCGCTGGGCGGCAGCCACGGCGCTGGCTCCGCTAACTCACTGGGTAGAGAGAAGCATCCCCGGTCGCTGGGAAACAGGAACTGCACGGCCCACCCGCCGGGGGCGGGGTGCTCAGAACCAAGTCCGGGCGGCCGCACCGGCACCGTATCCCGGCACGCCCGCAACGCCAGGATCTCAGGCAGCGCTGTCCGGGGACAGATCCCGCGCAGGGCTCGGGACGGCTTCGGCTGCTCGCTCAGGGGAGCAGGAGGGCTGGTGGGCTTCCGCAGGGAGGGCAGCGGGGCTGGGGCAGACACCGAGAAGGCTCAGGCTGCAGCCCCAGGGCAGAGGCTGGTACAGGCGGGCAGCGGCGCCAGGACGGGCCGCCTCGTACCGTGTACAGGGCGGCGACTCGAGGCCGGGACCGCAGCGCCCCCTGGTGGCCGCCTCGCAGACGCGGGCGGCGGCCTCAAGGTGGCGGCCGGCAGAAGCCCGTCCCGCGAGTGGAAGTGGAGCTCTGGAAGCTGCCTCCCTCCCGCGCCGGTGGACGGACGGACGGCGACCCTCACCCTGGACGTCACTCAGTTGCCGTCCGTTCACGGCCCGGAGCCCCGCTTTGGAAGGGCGGGCCGCACACAGCTCCTCGGGCGGCGCCAGCACCGCGCTTTCCGGGCCGGGCGGCGGGACTCTCGCGCTGAGGCGACGGCCGCCTCTGCTCCACTTCGGGCCAGCTCCCCGCGCCCGTCCCAGCCCTGCGCTGCGCCCGCCGCTCTCCGCGGCCTCCCGGCTTCACCCCTGCCTGGAGCCAAAGCCTTCGTACGACCATTGTCTTTGCGGGAAGCCAGCGGGCCGAAGCGGCCGGCCCAGCTCTGCGGCGGCGCTCAGCACGCAGGAGAGGAGCCCTGGGCGCGGGGCGCCCGGCCGCTCTGGGCCAGTGCTGGGCAGTCGGAGCCGAGCCGCCCTCACGCCCCGCGCCCACCGGGCAGGGCACGCAGAATCCCATCGGGCCTTCCCGGCCCAGCGAGCTGGCCACAGGACTGCAGAGAAGCGCAGGCTGTGTCCGCGCCGTCGGCCCCACCGCCCGGGCCGAGTCCGCACAGGCGGGAGGCGGCGCTTCAGCCTCGGCGCAGCACCCGCGCTGCCGGATCGCGTGGGTCATCACAGAGCAAAGGCTCCCTGGCAAACATTAAAGAGACTTTTATGCCCAGAGCGCGAAACCAACGGGAGAAACGCTGAGTATGCAGGGAGGAGGCTCGCCGAGGACGGCGCACGAGTCCGGGCTTCCAGTCGCCGGCCCGCCCGCCGCACTCCAGTGCCAGGTGGCGCGGCGTCCGGACCACGCCGGCCACGGTGCTCCTGCCACCGCTAGGCCCGCAGCCCCGCCCGCCCGGCTCGCTGCCGCGCGCCTGTGCACCAGAGCCCGACGCCTCTCCAGCGATGGCGACCGTTCAGAGCCCTCAGCAACAGCCCGCAGCCTGCGGCCCTCTCCAGGGGCAGGCGAGGCACGCTGCCGGAGGCGGCTCCTCTGCCCGGCCCCGTAGGCCGGCCGCCCAGGGTCTCTCCAGGCGGGGCACCTGGGGCGGATGGAGAGCGTGCCGTTTCCTTCAGGCCACTGATTCCACCCCAGCAGGCTGGTCAGTAGCATCAGAGGGTGTTTCTGCAGCGCACACCAGGCCCGAGTCCAGACGGAACTGCGTGCGCGCGTGCGCAAGGAGAACCCTTCCACAGCCTCTCTTTATGTCATTCGCAACTTCATTCAAACCAACTGAGCCTTTAAACACAGAATAGGAAATGGAGACCAGACGAGCCGCACGCAGCGAGGATGGAGTCCCAGGCCAAGGGACTGTTGCCCTCGATAGATCTGCATAGAGAGGCGCACTCCAGGCCCGCCACCCACCGCCGCCCCTGCCCGGGCTCACTAGGACAGGGCAGGCCACACCTACCCAAGTGGAGTGGCGAGCAACCCTCAAAGCTGTTACCACCCCTCCTTTTAGGCTGTGGGCTGTATCTTACCCATTCCAGACAGACCGTGAATAATCAAAAGCTGCTGGGGCCAGAGATTTAGCTCACTGGTTCCAGCACCTGCCTAGCAAGTGCAAGGTCTCTGGTTGGATCCCTGGTAACCACATGCAACCACGTGGGGCGTGGTGACTTGTGCCTGTCATCCCAGCACTCTGGGAGGCAGAGGCAGGAGGACTGCTGAGTTCGAGGCTTGCCTGGGCTACACAGTGAGCTCAGGGTCAGCCTGAACTACAAAGCGAGATCCTGTCTCAAAAAATAAATAAATAAAAAGTGTGGCAGTGCACGCCTGGAACACAGGGCAGGAGGCTCACCGTGCGTTCGAGGCCAGCCTGGGTTACACAGGAAGACCCTGTCTCAAAAACAGCCCCCAAGGGCTGGAGATTTAGCTCAAGTGGTACCACACCAACCTTGGATGCACAAGGGCCAGAGTTCAATCCCAGTACTGCAAAAAAAAAAAAAAAAATTAAAAAAGGTCCCAAATCAAAACAGAAACAAACTGAATAATCAAAAGATGGTATTATTACAATCAAAAGGGTCCAACAATCCCAGAACAGCATACACTGAATAAAAACGTTTCCGTTAAGTTGGAATAAATTTGAATGGGCAATCTCAATTATAATTGAGGTACAGAGGGGCACTTTATCTAGAGAAAAACACAAGACCAGGTTTATTTCATACAATGTTATTCACACATTTCTCATGTTCTAATTTATACATAATATACAAAGTGAAGGTAACATTTCATATGAATCCGTAAGAGCTGGGACAAACTGGTCCAGAAACATTCCATATCAAAAGACACTCAAGAGTCAAGCCTAAGTGTTCTGCCCGACTACATTTCTCTATTCCCAAAGGTCAGATTTTACTAAAATTCCATGCCAACATACTACAAGGTGGAATTGTGGTGTGGGCCCCCAAAATGGCAGACCTTAAAATTTCTACAAGGAAAGGTATATTTCTAGAATATGCCTGAAGTACTGAGAAAATGGGTTGTCAGCAACAGGGCAACATGGGCACAGCAGAGCCCTCGCGGGCTGTTTCTCGAGGCTTATCGTGTTCTAAAACTGCAGCAGGGAGGCTGCGGGTGCCCCAGGGGCGGCTGCACCGACACGGAGACGCTACCGTCTCAGGGATGGCTTTGCCCCTCAGACCGGGGTGGGCGCAACCTGGGGCCAGACCACTGCGGGGCGGAAAAGCAGCGGGGGCGGGGTGGTTCGGAAGGGGCGAGAGGTTCTGCCGCCGCCACGGGCAGAAACGTGCTGATGAACGGGTAGGGCTCTGGGCAAAGGGACAGTGACAAGCCGATGGGTTTAATGGCCTGACCAAGGAATGTTGGGTTAGAAAACATTAGAGTAACTCATTATCCAACATGGAAAGTGTTCCTGGCACCCCAAAATATATGCCATTGAAATTCATGATATGAACAGCTTAGTGATAAAACCTCTATAGTCAATATTGTGCTCGGAAGATTGCTTTTCTTCTCTGGTAAAAAATCCCTTCCACATTCAGCTGACACAGATAGCATGTTCATGTTAGTTTTCATCACTAAACATAAGCAGATCAACATAAATGTTTATACAAAATACTGACTTCAACAAAATACAAAGCACTTTCTTTATCTTTCAGAAACTGAATATACAAAGCAAGTTTTTTTTCCAAAATATTTTCATAGGCAAAGGATTAAAAACGATTTTAATTATACACATATGGTCACAATTTTGCCTTAAAAAGATTGTTGGGACATGTACATAAGGCCGCTTGTAAATGTACATCATGTTACTGTTATAATGTCTTATGTCCAGAGGAAAAAAGTTATCATACAGATTTGCTCTTACTTGGGAGTAGGCTATTCAAAAATACAGTACTCTTCTGTACAAAGAAAAAGTCACATCACATTTAATAAGATGGAAAAGCATTGGCTCCACGGTAACCAAGTATCTCAGTCCAACACTTTCTATTATGCACAATACCCTGACTTCTTGAAAGTGACCAAATCCTAGCATGTCCATATTAACAGAGTCAACAACTATGTTATAAAAGAAAATTTTTCTCACGATAATAAAAAGAAAGTTGGTTCATACTTCTGAAACCATATAAAGATAAAAAATTTTTTTAAAAAATCACTCTTGATTTGGAGAAATTTACATTATACAACACTATATTGCCAGGTCAAAGAGGGCAAGGACATAAATGTACACTAAAATGCAAATGTTTCCCAAAGAGATAAAACAAATCCATTTACAGCATGGAGGTTTACAAATGTACACCTGTACAACCAAGGAAAGCATCACTGCTGAACTAGCAAGGCATTTATAATAAACACTGAAACAAGGTCTGTTCTTGAAATGTAAGCTTACATCACTACACACACAATGCATATATTTATAGGAAGCAAAAAAAGCTATCTGAATATGTAATCATGCTTACACACTGAGCTATCAAATTCAATTTTCAGTGGCCCCTTTTTTCAATTCTATCTGGTTCCTACTTTCTGTATCTACTATGAAAAAGTAAAATAAAGCCCAACACTCCCTCACCATGTCTTTGTAATTGTAAGTGAAACAAAATACAAATTTCCACTCCTTCTCATTGCAAACCAAATTGAAAAGTTAATATACAACTTAACTTTTCATTTAGTGCACTTAACTGATGGAATCGTCACCATGATTTTATTTTTTCTAACTCTTAACAATTACATATGTAAGTATATACAGTGCTTCTGTACATTGCCAGAGACATTATGGGCAGCTTCTGTATTAAAACCATGTCCACTATAAATAATGTTAGGTTCTTTCACCTCAAGTTATTTTATTCTTGTTACTTGCTGAGCTTTTATTTGCATGATAGTTTGTGAATTACCAAAATACAACTTAACTTTCTCTTTTTAAAATATTAATTAATTAAAACTTATGCAATTGATTGTTAATCTGTTATAAAAGGCTTCAGGCAAAGAAAAAAAGACAAGGACTGGAACCCTATATACACCTCTACAGACCTGCTGTGCTATGGGGCTGGAGACCTAGCAGACTGCAAGCCAGTTCATTAAAAGAATACTGTACTCTCTCCTTTAAAAACTACTTTTGTGACTTTACAAGGTAAAAATTTACAAAATATGTGACAGCTTTTTTTTTTTTGATACAGTTACATCATATACAGGCATTCTGTGCTTTGCCAGCAATCCAATCCGACAGGTCTCCACTAAGGGTGGAATATAATTTATAATTCACCACCCACCCCAAATATACACAAGAACCTTAAAAAATTACAAATGGATGAATAAAGTCAATAAATAGTTTGCTTTAAAAAAAATTCAAGATCCCTAGTTGAGTTGTGTTCTGATAATTCACAAAAGCTTCCCACAAGGCTAAGTCCCCCTCTCTCTCCTCACAGCACCCCGTTCGGCGGCCCTCCGATGGGCCCCAGGTCCGGGCTGTTCTTCAGATAGTACTTCTCGAGCTTGGCCAGGATGTGCTTCCCGTACGTGTACTTGCGCAGAGTGGCGATGTGAGGGCGAATCTGGAAAACAAGTAGGCTGCTGAGGGACCTGTCACTTTAGTTTCTAAGTTTCTTAAAAAGTACCTCAAATCTGGATTATTTAGGGAATAATTGCAATTTAAAATTTTATATCCAAAGTAAGCTATTTTTTGCAAAGTAGTTCTGGTCCCTCAAACTCTCATTTCTACTCTCAAGATTGTTCAGTAAATGAAAACCACAACCTTCCCACTGGATCAAAGCACACAGAGGCTCTGACACAGCAGAGCAGAGTCACAAGGGAGGACTGTGCAGAAACCCTGTCTCCGTGCTGCTCTCCAGACCGGCAAAGTTCTAACAAACACAACAGCCAGCAGCACTGATGCAGCTACAGCAAAGTGCCCTCTTCTCAGACCGGACAGATGCATAAACCTGTGCAAGATATTCTGACAGCAACTTGGTGGCCTTGCTTAAAGGTGAAATTTCTATAAATTTTGCGCTACCGACTCCCCATCTTGGAATCTGTCATTAAAACAATTAGGCAGAAACCTTCATAAAGAATCATCTAAAATGCCAGGGATGTAGCTTGGTGGTGCCACGGCTGCCTGGCAAGCACAAGGTCCTGATTTCAAAGCCCAGGATTGTCCCCCACAAAGAATTATCTAAAATAGCTAATCAGAACAACTTAATGTCATGAATATGATGTTGGCTCAATAACCAATATAGTTATTAAAGAGATACACACTTTGCTCCATGTTTCCTAGCGAAGTTAGAAAAAGATACAGTGAGTATTAAAATATTATTTCCTCAGCCTTTTCTTTTTGAGACAGTCTCATTATGTAGTTCAGAGTGGCCTCAAACTCATGATGATCCTCCTGCCTCAACCTCCTGACTGGGAGAGATTATAAGTATGCACCACTATGCCTAGCTCAGCCTTAACTGTAAATTCTCCTACGACAATTAATAATTTCTTAAAGAAGCACTAGGAGAAAAACTGCTTGATGGACGATATTAGGCGCTACTTCTTAAAAAAAAAATCAACACAAAATTCTCATTAGGAAAACATCTTAAGTCAGTGGGAAAAACTGCATTTAAAAATCAATGTTCTATTCATACACTACAACAAATCAAATATACCTAAATAAAATGGTGGAAAGAGAAAAACACTAAACATAGGTATAAAGATGAGACACGGCTGTGATTACCTTAAGAATAAAAGAAGAGCACCTGGTAAATGTGCCCCGAGGTCTGCATCCTCCTGGTGTAACGAGCACGAGGAGAGCAACAGCAGTGCCGCACCGGCAGAGCGCGCAGGCGCGCATGCCCGGCCCCTCCCCCTTACCTTGTGCATGACGATCTTGCGCTGGGCCGGCTCCGCCATGTCGATCATCTTCTGCACCACGTAGTTGGCATACTGGTCCTTCATCATGGTGTATAAGGCACTGTGAGGGCCGTCGCTCTGGCAGCACACCTCATCGATCAGCAGCGCCCTCTCCGCACGGGAGGCGTGAGTGACACACTTTTCCACCACGTTGCTACAAGGAGCACACATTACAAAACGTTTCTTCCTTATAATGAAATCTACTTTCTAAAGAACTCGCTCCCATTGATTAGAACTCTGCAGTTATAACAGGGTCTACAACTTATTTCAAAACAAAAATCGGTACACAGGACAACCCCATTTTGGGTATCAGCCTGTCAAAACTAATTCAAAAAAAGGAAAACAGGCACTAAATACATATGCATTTCTTCATTGTTTTCGGAGCTAGTATTTTCTAAACACATATTTAAAAATGGAATGAATGTACAATTAGTTTCTTACGTTGATTGCTTTCATTATGTTAAAGCAATGTTGTGTGTGTGTGTGTGTGTGTGTGTGTGTGTGCACAAGTGTGAGTGAGGGGGGGCGCCCTGCTGTCCTAACTCACTGGATCTCAATACCCCGTCACCACCAACAGCTTGGCTGCCCTAGTGGTGGGAACCACATGTGTCTCCACCATGCTTGCTGGATGTGCGTAATCACAGCACAGGAGGCCCACACTTCATCTTTTGTGTTTACATAGGAGCTGAGAGAACTGCACATCAAATCAGAAAATACTGCAATACCTGGCAAATTTGTGTTGACTCAGGGCTAAGACCTTTCCTCTGATTTCAGAAACAATTTTGCTCTTGTCTTCAGGTCGACCATGCTCCAGAACATGCTGAATAACATAATTACCATACTGATCCTATGGACAGATATCTTCGATCAGTCATTCCTTATGAATATTGATTATGCTTTAAAAAGGTATTAAACATTTGTCTAAAGATCCAGTATTAGTATCAAGAGACTACAATAAACTCTGCCTGTTTTACAGCTTAATAATAAACAACATTTCTTTAAAAAAAATCAAATCCACTTCCAAATTATATAAACATGGCCAGCTGTAAGGGACTGACTTATACCTGTACCAACTGCTCTGTATGCTGGTGAAGTTCCTCCAGGACAGGCGAGGTCTGTTCTGCAGTGCAGTGCTCTAGGATGCGCTGAATAACTCTGCAACCGTAAGGGTGGGTTGAAAGTACAAACACCTTAAAACAAACAGAAGAATTAAAACCTTCATCTTCCGGTACTTTTGATGTGTTTTATGAGGCCAACAGGTTTTGGATGACAGGCTGAGTCAATTAAAATAGAAGGAAGGTGGGTCTCCATTAATATCACTACTACCATGTTAGCGAAGACTGGAAAGTGGGGTGGGGTGCAAGGAGTCTGATGTACAGGAGTTATAAATATTTTGATCTAACGGAAGCTAACCATAGGGTTAAGGGGATAACAGGAAACAAACTGGTGGGGAAGGATAGTTTAGCACTGTAACAGATACCAATTATTGTGTATTAGCTACTTACTGCTGCGTAGCCTGTCTTTTTAATACAGTTTTAAGTCTTTTTCCCCCTCTTTCGAGAAATTTGGAAGTCTGTCTTCTTAATAGGATTGAACTCCTATTTGTTTTCAATTAAAAAAAAGCTATCTAATGACCAATCTTGTCTCCTATTTTTGTACTCAGGTGCTGGGTATTACCTTGCGACTTAAGAAAAATGTGTTAATTCTAAACTAACTTCCCACTAACAAGTCTGAGGCCCAAACCAGCCTTACTTGTCCTTTGAAAGCATCGATGATGAACTGCAGTGACTGCGGCTGAACACACTCAATGCACTTCTGCACCACGTGGTTGCCATTCTGGTCTTTCACACACTTGAGGACGTGGCCGTCGAGCTCCTTCACCATTTCACTCTGCACAGAAAATGCCACTTACTCTCCTCGTAACACAACAACGTAAGATAATTAAAAAGGTACTAAAAACATTTCCTGTTTGTAATTTTAAAATAAATAAATGCAACTTTTGAAATCTTTTCTCTGAAATGTAATAGGAACCACTGAAGAATAAAACATAATTCATGATTCTGTTGTTCATACAACTTAGCAATCGTGAATTCCGTACACATGCCCCACTAACCCTTCTCGGCTGATACCGCAATCTATGTACTTAAAGTTTTTCTTTATCATTCTTGTGTTTGTGTTTTGTTTTACTTTTTTAAGATGTGCTGGCCTTCAACTCATGATTCTCCTGCCTCAGCCTCCCAAGTTCTGGGATTAGTGCCACGTATCACCACGCTCAGGTGGTCTTTCTGTATTACTAATACAGTAATCTATGAGCCTTCCTGAAGCAACAGCACAGTACTGTGTAGAAACAGAGAGCATATCCTCATTCTAAATAGACACGGTCAAGTTCAAAATATTTCGCACTCAACAAAAAAGAAAACAGCAAAACAAACAAATACCCCTCACCCAAAGAACTCTCATTTATGGTCCTACATAACCGTGCTGAGGAATCCTTTTAAACAACCTCCAACACAAATGCTTAGGTTTAAATTAAAATGGACTTGGTTCCAAATACAATGAACTGAAGAATCCAAAGAACATAATACCATTAACTGGTCACATAAGACTGACTCCCAGTGCTTTATAATTTCAAATGTAATATGTTTAAAGTACCTTTAAAATACTTATACCAATTTGAGACTTGTGGGAGAGAAGTTCTAAGTTTTTTTTTTTTTTTTTTTTTTTTGAGGCAGGGTCTCGCTTTGTAGTTCAGGCTGGCCCTGAGCTCACTATGTAGCCCAGCAAGCCTCGAACTCAGCAATCCTCCTGCCTCTGCCTCCCGAGTGTTGGGATGACAGGCGTAAGCCACCACACCCAGCCCTGTGGTATGTGGTATTGATAGCTGGTCGGGGTGAGTCTCCAGGCCCAGCATTGTTTGTGGTTACCGGGATCAACTCAGGACCTTGCCCTTGCAAGGCAGGCACTGGAACCACTGAGCTAAATCTCTGGCCCGGAATCATAGTGTTTGATTGTAGATATTTAATGACATGATAATGTACATATGTGCATATATATACACACCATTAATTCAACTACATATTATTGTTTTTTCCAGAATCTTACCATATGAGCAAAAAATTATTAATAACCTTTTATGGGAAAATTTCTTTTGCAATACCAGAGGTAGAACTCAGGACCTTGTGTCCTGCCAGGCAGGCCAGGAACTACTGAGCTATCTCTGGCCTGAAGAAATGTTTTAAAATACACAAATGACATACAATAAAAATCTGCTAGGAAAAGGGGAACTAGGGAAGGTTAGCAGGGGAAAGCAAAGGGAATGAAAAAAATTGATGGTAAAAAGGAAACAATGGAAATAAAGTTTATGTATACAGGTGGTAGGATACTGAAGGGAGGGCAGGGGAATGGGAACAAATAAGAATCAAGCTGGTGGTGGCTCACGCCTATCATCCCAGCACTCGGCAGGCAGAGGCAGGAGGATCACTGTGAGTTTGAGGCTAGCTATGCTGGGCTCCATAGTAAGCCAGGGCCAGCCTGAACTACAGAGCGAGACCCTGTCTCAAAAAACAACAACAACAAAAAGTAAAATGTGACAGAATTTCTTCTAACTTACAATTACCTGCTGGTCAGAAGACACGGACTCTAGTGCCTTCTGAATAACACGGCAGCCATACATCTGTAAGGCCAGCGGCAAGACATGGCCACGGATCCGAGTGGCCAGGGCTAGTTTGTGATCCAAACTCCCAAACTGAAGGAGAAGAAAGTGACAAGTGACAGTAGCATTATCCTGTTACACTTCAAAGATACTCTTTGTAGCTTAATTTGTTTTTCAAATATTACAATTGATAATTAGAGAAGGCATGAAACAATAAAATATGCCACGTTAGCCACCTTGAAGTCTAGAATTCCCTTGGCCTCCTGGCCCCTGATCAGCCTCGACCTCTTTTACGTGCTATGAATGTGCTATTACACGCATTTCATACAGGTGGACTAGTTTTCACTTCGCTTCATGTTTTCCAGTGTTTACCCATTTTGTAGTATATGCCAGAATTTGATCCCTAAATTTGTATAGCTAATAGACTATTGTACATACATGACATATTTGTTTATCCATTTATCTATTGATGTGACACGGGTTATTTTCTGATTTTTGGTTGAAGAATAGTACAAACGAACACTGACGTTCAAATTATTGTTTTTATTTTCTCCTTCCTGGTACCAGGGATAGAACTCAGGACCTTGTGCTTAAAACAGGCACAGTGCTGCTGAGCTACATCCCTGGAGCTGAAGTTCCTATTTTGTAATTCTTCTGGGTATTTATTTTTGGCAAATGCTTTTACGTGTATTTACTTAGTGGAATGACTGGCTTGTTTAATTTTTTAACAAACCGTTTTGCACAGCAACCAGCACACTGCATACTCCCACCAAGCAAGCATGCAGGCGCTCGTTTCCCCACACTCACACCTGCCCTCCTCCTCCTCTCTCTAAGCCCACTCGCCATCGCAGCAGGCATGAAGGAGCATCTCACTGCGGTTCTGATTTGCATTTGCTCAGTAAACTTAGAATGTTCTGTAGCGTTTCATGGCTTACTAGCCAGCGGAATTATCTTCTACAAAGAAAGGACTATTCAAGTTCTTTTGTCAATTTTTGAATTGGGTTGCTTTGCTGCTGCTGAGTCTGAGGACCTCTTTACATTTTCTGGATATACAATCTTTATTGGATGTATGATTTGCAAACATTTTCTTCCAGTCTTATTTATACACGAAAGTGAGTAACCCAGCTTTCATAGCTTTCCTCAGCACTAAGTATGTGGCAGGACAAATACACAAATACACATGCATGCTCACCTCAAAAAACTTCTGTATGACATAGTTGCCAAAAACATCCGTCATTAGTTGGTAGGCTGCCTGCAAAATTTCATTAAACACCATCTGTCGCTCAGCTGGAGTAGCTCTTTCTAGCTTCTGCTGTATGAACCTATGTGAGGAAAAGCTTAAATGCCACAACAGCCTGCTGCAGGCCTGTCAAATCTGTGTGTTCTACTTATCATTACACTCACACACATGTACACCCTTACACACACACACGTGCACATGTAATGTACATTACTCCCAGAGTAAGAACATACTTCATATGTGGATGGCTAGTCTACAACATACAGATAAAAGCTGTGAAGCATTTCTTTATCGTATTTTCAATTAACAAAAAACGACATAAGATACTCTTTCTTGGGTTACTGTTATTAATGAAAAGGAAATTACAGAAATTTTGTTATTCTTTTTCAAAATATACATACTACACAAATAATTTTAGAACATCGTAAAATAAATTCTTAGGAATCAAGTTCCTCAACATGAATTGCCACTGCAGAAATACAAAGTTCATTTGTAACTCTTAAAACTATGTGAGAAAAAAATGTGTTATGCAGGGCCAGAGGATTAGCTCAGTGGTTCCGCTGCCTCACAAGCGCAAGGTCCTGAGTTCAATCCCCAGTAACCACATACAATGCTGGGCGTGGTGGCTCACGCCTGTCATCCCAGCACTTGGGAGGCAGAGGCAAGAGGATTGCTGAGTTTGAAGCTTGCCTGGGCTACAGAGTGAGCTCAGAGCCAGCCTGAACTACAAAGTGAGACCCTGTCTCAAAAAAAAAAAAAAAAAAAAGTGTTATGCAACTATAATCTAAAAACTACAAAAAGAGAAAAATGTATTTAAAGTTTATCTTGAAAATGCTAACTTACACATATTTGTCAAGCAGTAATTACATCAAACATGTTTAATGGAATAATGTATCAAAAACAAGTATGGAGGGCCGGAGGATTAGCTCAGTGGTTCTGGCGCCTGCCTCGCAAGCGCAAGGTCCTGAGTTCGATCCCGGAAACCACATACAATGCTGGGCGTGGAGACTCACGCCTACCAACAATCAATACCACAAACCACAGTGCTGGGTGTGGTGGCTCACGCCTATAATCCCGCTCTCAGGAAGCAGAGACAGGAGGATTGCTGAGTTCCAGGCTTGCCTGGGCTCCATAGTGAGCTCAGAGCCAGCCCAAACTACAAAGCAAGACCCTGTCTCAAAAAAAAAACAAAACAAAAAACAAAAAACAAGTATGGAATATTTCCATTTAATTCAAATCACATTAAAAGCTAACCTATAAAGCAATACAAAAGTGTTTAATGTAACCTGTAGTTTTATGATTTATCCTAATATAAAAGAAAAAACTATATAATCCATAATAGGGTTTTAAATGCTTCCAACATTGACCCAGACAAAGCAAAATTTCTTATGTCCTAGCAAGCTTCAAAGCAGAAATGAAGCAGAAAGTTAGCATGAATCATGGTCACCTACCTAGAACCATGCTGGTCTTGAGAAAACTCAACTATATGTCCAATCAAGTCTCTAAGTTGAAGGTTTGGGAAGCGGTTGTTTCTGAAATCTTCCAATAACCTACTGCGGCCAGAAGGCATAATATCGGACCTATTGTACCGAAGTCGGGAAGGAGGAAAGAGCTGGCTGCTGGAGCTAAACAGACTGGAAGTGCTTGAAGCACTTCTGTATTTTGCTTCTGCTCCCGGTGCTGCAGAGACATATCGACCACTACCATTTGTCAGTCCTCCTACAACAAAGCAGCTGTGGTCAGCAAGGGTCCTGACAGAGTTATTCCTCAAATGTAAGTGACTTGAATTATAAATTCAGAATAATGACACATCCCCCAATTCCTGTTTCTTATGACAGGAAACTAAACTTGAAAGGGAAAAATCTCATACATATACTTAATATACATGACTATACAAAAAAAGCCTAAAAGCATCAAAAAATAAGCCGTATTTGTTCTTAACAGCATTAATTATAAGAGTGATTGTCACAAGCATTCACAACAATACCAGGATCTTAAAAGCTTTAACAAGACTTTCAGTTACCTTAACAAGCAAGTGACCAGTAACTAGGCTCACTGTGATTTTTAAGACACTGAAACTTTTGTTGATTCAAATTCATTCACAGTGTACTGGAGTAACATTTAGAGTAGTAAAGCTGTACTTTTTGGGCCATATATTAAAAATAATCATTTATACTTCTAAAGACAAATCATTTAATTAATATTTTTTAAAAGAAAAAACCCTCAGTATCAGATAACAGCTACACTAATTTAAACAATTTTTATTAAAATACTCTCCCTAAATGCTTTTTGCAGATGAGAAATAGTAGATATACACAGCAATTATTCCTGGCACCTTAATCATTTAAAATAAATGAACAAAAATAACCCTCAATTAGGTACCATTCTACAAAAGGAAATGAAAGGGCCCTCAACAGAAAAATAAATACAAGCAGGAAATTGTTTTTACTGTAACACTTTAAAAGTACTTGACAGTGTCCTTTTAAAAAAGAAAAATGTAAAGACATGTAAAATACAGCTTTAGTAGTTGAGCAAAAACAAAACGCACACCAGCTTTCTTCTGTGACCAACTCTACACAGACCACGCTGCGCAGCCAGCGCAGGCCCTGAGCAGAGGGACCGAAGGACACACGGCCAGCACAGAGCGCGCAGACACTGCAGGCCGAGAGGAGTGCGCGGACGGGGGCAGCAGCTCGGGGAGGGCCCTGCCTCCGGCGGGGGGTCACTCAGAGCACTCTTCTTTCCCTCCGCTCCCACTCCTCCACCTTCACTTTTTCTTCAGTGAACTTCGCAGTCTGGACCATACTGTACGTTTTATCTGAATCCACAGCCCCTTCTCCAACCTAAGTGCCAGCAAATTACATTCATCTATGTATTAGAATTCTACCACCTGCAAGGTTGGGAGAGGAGTGGGAAAGCACCGTTTACTGAATGACTAGTAGACACCAGGAGCATTTTATGTACTTAGCTTTTACTCCAGAGTATCTTACTTAAAAAGTGCATATCATAACAACTGACCTCATAAAGTAAAATCACTAACACAGATTCTCATGTTTCAGTTCAATACAACTATTTCATTAATCAAGGATGAAATGTTCAAACCACGACAAAGTTCAGTACTGTCTCAATGTCATCACTTCTGTCAATCCTTCCTGTCCCCCATTACTAGTTCTTACACCTCCAAGGAAATTTCATAACAATAAAAGGATCTCCAGTCCATTTGATTCTTTAACAATGCAATTAGCACAACTCCTCCAATACTACGGGGGGGGGGGGGGCTTGCTGTGTCCCTTAGGATGGGCTTAAACTCACTGTGCAGCCTCCCAAGTGCAAGGATTACAGACATGAGCCAACAGGCCTAGATCCAAATGCTACCTACTTCTTTAACTGAGCCTTTATAACTCCCTACATTATTCCTGGGCTTTCTCTACCACCCGTGCTTAATTTGTGGGGTTGGAGTATTTGGCTCCTGTTTCTATACACATTACATCTTTCCTTTCAGAGGCCATTTTAATGATGTAAAAATCTACAGCATCCCGTAAGAGTTTAATTTCAAATCTTCATTCTAGTTTTTAAGACACATTTTTGAGTTGTGTATTTGCAGTACCAGGGATCGAACTCAGGACCTTGCACTTACCAGGCAGGCCCTGTGCAATTGAGCTAAATCCCTGACACCAGTCTAGTTAGTTTATAAGTCATTATTTCAAAAAAATACATGTTTCTCACACTAATTTCCTCAGTAGTATCTGAATTCCTTATTCTACCCTCAACATCTTATTCTTTCATTATCTCTGCCCCTAATGCACTACACATTCAACACCAAATTCAAAACACTTATCCCAAAGAAACGATTAAGCAGTTTAGTACTTTCCAAATTCCTATCAATATCTATTACAAATGTCTCCCTTGTCCAGATAGTCTTTCATTTTATTCCATCAGCTCCCAACAAGCCCCTCCTGATAGACCTTTTGGCATTGATGGAATGACGTTCTTAGAGACCAATTCATGGGCTCATTTATACCATTGAAAAAAATTAGCTTTACCCAGGGGAGGATACATTACTTTTCTTACAGATTAATTAAATGAGCTTCAAAACCAAATATATATTTTAAACGTTTTAAAATTGGGAGTTTAAACACTGAAAGTAATCATCTGAAACCTACGGTACTGACAGGCATTCTAAAAAAAACAGTAGACCTATATACTCAACAAATCAGGTCATAAAAATCTGAACTGGTTCATTAAAGAACCACGACAAGTAGGCATGTAATCAGAACAGACTTCCCAACCAGCCAGCCAACCTCCTACTTCCCCTCTCTTATAAAAGTCAACAATAAGATGACTCATCACATCTCAATGAAGTTGGCTGATGTGACAGTATTCTATCCACATTAACTTTCTGACTTTGGCATTGTGGTTATACAAAAGGTTATCTATCTTGGGTATTATTTTGTTTTTGTTGTTTTTGTTATTCTAGGTCATGCATATTTCTGTACATGT
Source organism: Thryonomys swinderianus (assembly GCA_004025085.1). Lineage (NCBI taxonomy): Eukaryota > Metazoa > Chordata > Mammalia > Rodentia > Thryonomyidae > Thryonomys > Thryonomys swinderianus. Next base: position 29,817 of record PVIC010001376.1, on the reverse strand, counting down.
TTTAACTATGCTTCATTTTCTTGCTGTACAAGGGACTGAACTCAGGACCCTGCACTTGTCAGCCAGGTGCCACTGAGCTCCATATCTGGTCCCCAAGGTTATCTTTTTTTTTTTTGGACAGTCTTGCTTTGCAGCGCAGGCTGGCCCTGAACTCACCATGTAGCCCAGGCAAGCCTCAAACTCAGCAGTCCTCCTGCCTCTGCCTCCCAAGTGCTGGGATGACAGGCGTGAGTCACCACACTGTGGTATGTGGTACTAATTGCTGGTAGGCACGAGTCACCACACCCAGTATTGTTGTATATGATTACCAGGGAGCAAACCAGGGATCTTGAGCTTGCTCGGCAGGCACTGGAACCACTGAGCTAAATCTCCAGCCCAAGGTTATCTATCCTGAGGAAACACACTGACGGAAGGGCTCTCCTGACTGTAACTTCCTTGGCAGTGCACAAGTATAATCTCAGCTACTCAGGAGGCTGAGGGAGTAGGACTATGAGTTTGGGGTAGCATGGGCATTTAGCAAGGCCCTGTCTCATAAAAATGGCTGGGGATGTCACTCTGTGCAAAGGCCCTGGGTTCAACCCCCAGTACTAGAGGGAGAAAGGGAGGAAAGAAGAGGGGAGGGGAGAGAAGAACAGGTAGGGAGAGGGAGGAAGAATAGGAGCAACTACAACCACAAACTCTGGGTAAGGTGTGGGAAGAAAATGCTGAGTTGCACGTACCCACAGGCACTAGTCCAGTGTCAGTCATAGTCCCAAAGTAGACACACTTGCAAGGCACTAGGGGACTATACTTCACAGGGGATGTCAGCAGGGTCTGAGAGCAACATCAGCTGGTCAGCGAAGACTCAGACCAGAGCTTGTTTAAACCATAGCATGTTGCCCTCTACAGGCTTTTTAACAGGTGACTTTCAATTTTGTGACAACTTAATGAAAGTAAACATATCATAGGGCTGGGATTTAGCTCAGTGGCACAGCACCTGCCTGGCAAGTGCAAGTTCCTGAGTTCAATCCCAGATAAAAGAAAAACAAAACATAATTTTACTAGCATAAATAACAATTTTACAAGTTTCATTATTTTATTTTTAGAATCCACCTTTTAAATATAAGTTAAAAATACTATTTAAAAACACTGAGAAAAACGTGAGCAAAACAATGTAGCAATTGGAGGTGGATGTAACACACAAATCTGGTGCAGTGGTGGTAGACTCTGTAACCCCAGCCCTCTGGGACATGCAGGGCACAGAATTACATATTCAAACTCTGTCTGGGGGGATACAGGCCAGCAGTATGGCTCAGTACAAAAGGCCATGGGTTCAAGCCCTACTGTCATAAACAATCTGACTCATCTTTCCACTACTTTCCTCCCCTCTAGGATTTGGAATGGCAGCTCCTCAATCTGCCAAAACTGTATATCCTTTAAAAAAATAACCCACAGCCTTATTTTACTAACGTCCTCAAATTCGACCTTACTAAGGTCCTTTTCTGGCTAATTCTTACTTTAAATGACCTGAAGCCTGTTTTTATACCGTGAGGACCAATAAATTAGATTGAAAATAATAAGGTTTTCTCTTACAACAGATGTCAACTAATCATTCCAAATAAAAATACCAATTCAAGTAGGAAATGATGCTAATGTACAAGTTTCTTTTGGTTTCCATTTATTCTGAGATTTAAAAACTTCTAGGGCCAGGCACAATGGTGCACGCCTGTGGTCCCAGCATTGTTGGAGCCAGGGCTATGCTAGAGACCCTGAGTAAAATAAAATCAAACAACAAAAAACTGGAACTTTACCCTAGGTCTAACTTCCACTAAAACACGCACACACTCATGCACCCATACAGTGTGCTCTGCATAAGAAGTATGACTTTTTATGAATGTTTCTCTAAATTTGCATTATTTTCCTTTTTGTAAAACTGCTAAACAAGAATGGCATCTTAAGAAAGCGTTGAGAAAAATGCATCTATATTACTTGTGTGACACAGACTCAGAATAGCTAAACAACTTAAAGAAGCATAATAATTCGACTAAATTTCTTAATGTTAAATTTACTGAAAAGTTTTCTGTATTTTATACAAAACACTAAACGTTGAATTCCCACTTAAACTTGGAAATTTACTGAAGTCATACAGGGCATAAACTACATAATTTTTTGTTATTTATAACCATATATTTGCCATTTAAAGACAAACATTTTATTAGGAAAAAGCTGCAATAACTTTAAAAATGAAAGTGACCTTAACAGTAAAATCTTTCACATAATTTTAATAAATAAAAACAACATGTCATTCATGTTCTCTTTGTGCCAATGTTATGAAAATATAAGCAAACAAATGCAAATTACAGACCAAAAATTTTTTAAAATTCAAAATAAAAATTTTTATTTCTATTGTCTATGATTCTAAATTAAGTTAAAAGTAACTTAGAGGCCAATGATGTAGCTTAATGGTACTGTGCCTGCCTTGCAAGGGTAATGTCCTGAGTTTGATCTCCAGTACTGGGAGGAAAAGAAAACCTTAAAAAAATAAATTTAAGAAGTTAACACTAACCTAGTGGACAATCATTATGAAGATGTTTACTAATATTTCTCATTTAAGAAAGAGCACTTAAGCTCAAGTTGATTTTTTTTTTTTTTTTGAGACAGGATTCACTGTGTAGCCCAGGCAAGCCTCGAACTCCGCAATCCTCTTGCCTCTGTCTCCTGAGTGCTGGGATTATAGACGTGAGCCACCACACCCAGCACTGTGGTCTGTGGTACTGATAGCTGGTGGGCGTGACGTGAGTCACCACCCCTGGTACTGTTGTACGTGATTACCAGGGATCGAAACAGGGACCTTGGACTTGCTAGACAGGTGCTGGAACCACTGAGCTAAATCTCCAGCCCAAGCCCAAGTTTTAACACATGTATTAGTCTCTGGACTAGTATCGTATAATTTATGTCAATAACCTATCTTGCTGATTTCTGTTATTTGGTCAAAGGTAGTTTAGTTTGGTTTCAAAAACCAGATTACCCTTCTTTTGTAATAATTACCTGTGTGATTAATGAACATGAATACACTAAAAAAAAAAAAAAAAACCTGTTTCTCCAGCCCCAGTCAAAATAATGCCTAACAAGAACATGTGGGAAAATAATTACTTCGTGCTTTTGGATTTCACTGGCCTTTTCTTTAATACCTTTGGTGACACAAACCATCCCATTGTATCAACATACCCTTAAAGTATTACTCCTGAGATCTCATGCCCAGTGGCCTTTCTTTTTTTTTTGAGACAGGGTCTTGCGCTTTGTAGTTCAGGCTGGTCCTGAGCTCACTATGGTGCCCAGGCAAGCAGCCGCGAACTCAGCAATCCTCCTGTCTCTGCCTCCCGAGTGCTGGGATTACAGGCGTGAGCCACCACTGGCATTGTGGTATGCGGTGTTGATTGTTGGTGGGCGTGAGTCTCCACGCCCAGCATTATATGTGGTTACTGGGGATCGAACTCAGGACCTTGCGCTTGCGAGGCAGGCGCTGGAACCACTGAGCTAACCCTCGGGGCCCCCAGTGGCCTTTCTTGATGGGGTGTAATAAAACTGCAGGAGCTGGGGTCCTTCTCTGGAACCATGATTACTAATAATACGAGCCATGTTCATTAAGGTTGGTTAAAAAAATTAACAATATTGGGGAGAGCAGTTTGGCAAACACTGGCACCTTTAACTTCTCTCAACAGGGCTCTGTAATGGGAAGATGACTAAACTGAGAAGGTGATGTGAAAGATGTACTTAACCAAGAACAAACATAAAAATCAAAAGGTACCGATGCTCACACACACCAAAAACAAAAAACTTACAACTGATATGAACTTCATTTTCATACTGCAATGCACTTAGATATCCCTAACTAAAAAACTAAACTCTAAAGCCCAAACCACAAGTGTCAGTATAACACCACAAATGGAAAATTCCACATGTGACTTCATGTAACAGACTGCAATAAACATAAAAGCACACTAAAAATACAGGAATAAAATTCAGACTATGTGTGCAAGATATATATGGAACATAAATCAGTTTTATGTTAACTTGGACCCTAACCTTAAGATATCTCAATGTACAAATATTCCAAAATCCAAAAAATTCTGAAACACTTCCAGTCCCAAGTATTTCCAATGTGAGACAATAAATTATATCTTGAATTGTAGGGTCCTGACACATGAAACAGAAAATATCTTAATTAGGAATAGCCAAATAATACATTAATGTAGAAACTACATAGGACATAAAATATTTTTTAAAAGAAAGAATCCAGTGTCTTTCATCAAAAATAGTTTTGTTAATAAAACTTAAAAAAGCAAAATCACTCAATTCCAATCACGGGAAACGTTTACTGTGATCTTACTATTTCCAAGTTGCAGAGAAACTGTTTCTATCATAACAGGGAGAGTGGTGCAAGAAACTAATACCATTTAGCCGGAAGTAAATTTGGCACAAAAATTATGAAGGAACGACAGTATATAAACAAAGTTTTCTTGTTCTTGGTGCCAGGGATGGAACTTGGGACCTTGTGCTTGCCAGGCAGACATGGCACCACGGAGCCACAGCCCCAGACCCTTCTAATGGAGAAAAGTCACTGTTTTCTACAGAACAGAATCATAAAGTACCATACAGGGCACTACAGCAGGATTATAATCACTACATTGTAGCTACTGTGTTTGTCTGCATATACCTCAAAACTAAAAAACTCAGTGACATAGAATGGATAGTGTTTCCTAGTTGAGCAAGGAGTGGTGGGTACTTCATATTGGTTGAATAAATAAAATTTTTTATAATAAAAATCCTAGAGAGCCGGGCGTGGTGGCTCACGCCTGTCATCCCAGCACGCAGGAGGCAGAAGCAGGAGGATTGCTGAGTTCAAGGCTTGCCTGGGCTACATTGCGAGCTCAGGGCCAGCCTGAACTACAAAGCGAGACCCTGTCTCAAAAAAAAAAAATAATTCTAGACAGGTAGCTAATGAACCATGTAAAATATGAACATTAAATAGAAATTTTACTGTGAATAAAACTTGCTATTTGTATTCAACTTAAAATATTTTTAAATAACAAAGATAATCCATATGTATGATTTTAAAACTGCTAATGAAGGGCTGGAGATTTAGCTCAGTGGTTCTGGCGCCTGCCTCACAAGCTCAAGGTCCTGAGTTCGATCCCGGTGACCACATCGAATGCTGGGCATGGCAACTCACGCCCACCAGCAATCAATACCACATACCACAGTGCCAGGCCTGGTGGCTCACACCTGTCACTCTAGCACTCAGGAGGCAGAGACAGGAGGATTGCTGAGTTCAAGGCTTGCCTGGGCTACATAGTGAGTTCAGGGCCAACCTGGACTACAAAGCGAGACCCTGTCTCCAAAAAACAAAACAAAACAAAAAAACAGCTAATGAAATAGTGTAAGAGATTTTTTTTTTTTTTTTTTTTGTAGTACCAGGGATTGAGCTGGGCCCTTGTGCTTTCAAGGTAGGCACAGTACTGTATGAGCTAAATCCCTGGCCCCATAGTAAGAGAGTTTTGAGGCTAAAAAAACAAAACACAGGGGCCGGAGATTTAGCTCAGTGGTTCAGGTGCCTGCCTCCTAAACACAAGGTCCTGAGTTGATCCCCAGTAACCACATACAATGCTGGGCGTGGAGACTCACGCCCACCAGCAATCAATACCACATACCACAGTGCTGGGTGTGGTGGCTCACACCTATCATCCCAGCACTCAGGAGGCAGAGATAGGAGGATTACTGAGTTTGAGCCTTGCCTGCGCTACACAGTGAGCTCAGGGCTGGCCTGAACTACAAAGCGAGACCCTGTTTCAAAAAAACAAAAACAAAACACATTTCAATTGGATTAAGATTCAGCTGTTAGCATTTCACAGTATGTCAAAAAGCCAGTATAGTGGGTGACATTCAAACTCATTTTTTCTACCAAGTCACAACAGGTTAAGTTATATTTTATAGTATTACAATATTATGAAAACCTCACATAGATTCTGAAGTCAGGAAAAGATTTTAATTTACTGAGAGGTATTACATAGCTCTCTTTTCTTAAGTTCCTGACTTTGAAATTTAGACATTAATCAGACTGTCTCTTTAACTTGTACCCAGAAAACCTTGTAATGTATAACCACATTACCCTATTCTGTACATGTAAGCATTATAGCTCAAACATTGTAAAAAGGGACTAGGAAATAAACTAACTCGGTACTTCAGAATGTCCTGAGGTCCTCCCAACCCCATCTTTGTCTGTCTTGTGTTTTCTTCATCCTCACCCCCCCCCCACTCAGGTGCTGTCCGATTGTCAGCAGGTTCTAGCAATATACATAGGGAGGGGAATGAGAAGACCTTTTTCAAAACATGTATAATATTGGTGAAAAGTTGTGTATAAATTCTCAACTATCTTTTTTCCATGTGATGTGTTTTCATTTGGGAGCCAGTTAAAGGCTTCAGGGTGACAATTTTTTCTGCATGTTATGAAAAGCAGAGGGGCCACTGCGCACCTCATGCCCGTGGGATCTCCACAGAGGCTGAGCAGGCAGGAAGCTGGGGCCACACCTACAGAACCCCTTGGGGAGCCCAGCTGAAAATGAGTACGTCCTGTGCAGTGCTCGGGAGTAGATGAATTTCAGACTTCTGAGTTGTTCCAGATCTTTGATGGGCTTGCACTTGGGACCCTGGTGCCTCAGACTCCCAGAGCACTCAGGTAACAGGTGTGTGCCTGCCTGGCACGCTCAAAGTGCACTACCTTTATCGGACACCACACAGTGGCAAACAGCCTTACAATCAACTTGGCCACTTGTGTTTTTTCTGGATATTTTCTGAGACAAGTTCTCTCTGTGCAGTGTAGGCTGGCCTTGAACTCCTGTAGTTCTGGCTGGCCTCAAACTCATAGAGATCCTCCTAGCTCAGCTGCATGTGCCTCCACACCCAGCCACATTTATTTTCAATTCATGAAACACTGCGTCTAAGAGGAGGAAGCCGAACAAATATGCCAAAGGCCAGCAATTTGAACAAATAACTACTTAACATAGTTCTAACAGAAAATTTTCTGATTAAGACGGATCACAAAATCCTCTAATCCATAGAAAATGTATCCTATTTAGAATACTTTACATCAATGAATCTTCAAAATTGACAGGTGCCTTTCACTAAGGTAGTTTTACTGAGTTCAATTAAGCTTCTTGGTATCTTTTTCTTAAAGAAACTTTTAAAAAGCAGCCACCTCTTTCCTAAAGTGAGGCATAAGGGAAGAAGCCATTGATCAGTCAAAAGCTACATTAAGTAACAAAATACAAAGCACCGGTTTACTCTTACAAGTTCTAAGTAAGTCTAAACGTTTAGGTCAAATCAGAAAGGACCCACATTTGTAAAAGTTTATTAAAAGAAAAAAAAGATACAAAATAGCTGGTGAGCTCCATGCAGAAGATAATAACGGAAGTAATCAATGTTCTTTGGATGCCCCTCAACTTATAATGGGTTTCTTCCAGTGAAAACATAAACTGAATAGCCAGGCCTATACTAAACATGCTCCCAAAACAACATAAGCCCACAGCCATGCAAATCAAACACAAAGCCTCTTCGAGGGCTGCGCCTCTGCGCCGCTGTGCGCTCAACAGGGAAGACGAGGGCCCTCCACAGCGGCCCCTCTGTGCCCCTCCAATGCTGGCTGACTCGCACAGAGAATGGCTGAAGAAAAACAACTGCAGGCTCCCCCCATTTCTGTAATCAAGGAGAAAATCATTCATTTAATATTCAATGTTGAACCTAACGCCCACAATTTTATAGCTTTTCACATTTCAAGACAAAAACTATTGATGTTCTCATTCTTTCTGCTTCTTTCTCTGACTTCCAATAACTTAAGTGCTACTTTTAAAATGCTACGGTTACCCCAGCACTTGGGAGGCAGAGACAGGAGGATTGCTGAGTTTGCGGTGGCTTGCCTGGGCAACATAGTGGAGCTCAGGGCCAGCCTGAACTACAAAGTGAGACCCCTGTCTCCAAAAAAAGAAAAAAAAGCTACGGTTACTACGAAACACAAAAGGGGCTCCAAGGAGCCAAAGATGGTACTGTATAATTTCAGAAAAAAAGGAATAAAACTGATATCCCGTTGCAGTGGGCCAACATGTCTATCGATGCCCCCAAATCTATTCATTGGCACCCAGGGAGATGGTAAAGCCCCCACCAGGCTTCCTGTACAAGTCAGGGTCAGGTGCCAGAACCGCGGCTGACTGTCAAGCCACCCTCACTGTCGATGAAGAACACTCTTCATAGAGCACTTCCACAAATGACCAGGCATCGATGCCCTGCGGTCTCTGAAGATGGACCACTGAGGCACTGGGCCCGGGGTGCAAGCCCAGGTCCATGGGGGGGGGGGGCGACTGCATGGCGCAGACAAGTGAGGACAAAGCACACAGACTACATCTTGCCAATGTCCACCCACCCGCCCACCAGCCCTCGGACCAAGCCTCCAAATCCAGCTCTGCCCCAGGCACCGGGCGACACGGGGCGTGAGGAGCACTGCTATTGGGAAGCAGCCAGCAACACCGAGGATGCTGAAAACTCAACAGGACAGAGGTTTTTGATAAATGGAAAGAAGAAAAAAAAGGTGATGAAGTAGCTACAGATTAAAAGACATCTCAAATGAATGCAATGCATGGGCCATTTGGACCCTGATTCAAACAGAACAACCATATCAAGATATTTACAAGGGAAATTAGAATTAATGAGAAATGATTTAAAAAGACATGATATCATGGTTACCATCATCATACCATGATTATAATTATTTTTAAAAGTTTAGCATATTATATATATATGAAAGTAAACTTACTTTTCATGCTTCTAACAATATTTTTAAGGTTACAAATTTGGACATGATATATCTTGATTCTCATTTTTTTCACATTCCCCTGTTCTTCCTGCAACCCCCTATATACATAAATAAGCTTTGTTTTTACCATCATATTTTTTTCTTTCCTTTCTTTGCAAAAATTTAGAATGATAACACCGAAACTTAGAAATTGAAACAATTATTCTTCCATCAAAGTTTCTACTGGTCATATTAGTATTGATGTTAATAACTACCATTTTAATAAATCAATCGGCTTTTTTGGAAAGCCTATACAAAATATTGCTAGTAGGTATTTTCTGTGAACTTTAAATAAATAAAACAAGAGAAGGGAGAGCTGGGTTTTAAAAAAAAGTTTAATGTTTGATCAAATACTTTAAGAATGCAAAACTCAAAGTCTATTGATAGCTATAATGGTTGCAATGTATACACCTTACAATAAAAACTTCCGAATAACCTAGAATTAATTCCAATCAATTCAAATGAGAACTTCTGTTCTCTTATGACATTATTAATACGTAGGCTGAGTACAATGATTGCTAAAAAACAAATACATCAACTCCATTTTTATAGATATTTTATGTTCCAGCAGTCTTGAGATTTATCTTACAAAGAAATTCACTTCCATAATTAAAAATATGTACTTCAGACCAGAGTGCATGAGGTCTTGTACTGTGCTTCAGTCACAAAGTGTAGGGTAGGGCTGGAGATTAGCTCACTGGTTCTAGCGCCTGCCTTGCAAGCACAAGGTCCTGAGTTCTATCCTGGTAACCAACATAGAATGCTGGGCATGGTGACTCACGCCCACCAGAAATCAATACCACATACCACAGCGCCAGGCGTGGTGGCTCACACCTGTAATCCCAGCACTCAGGAAGCAGAGACAGGAGGATTGCTGAGTTCGAGGCTTGCCTGGGCTCCATAGTGAGCTCAGGGCCAGCCTGAACTACAAAGTGAGACCCTGTCTCAAAAAAAAAAAAAAAAAGCGTAGGGTAGACTACTTTCATTTGACAGTATGTGATGGGCAAATGTATGGAAATCTGAATTCTGTATTATTTTCAATCTAAGTCTATTCGTTGTTAACAGTACCAGTTACAACACAACTAAAACCAAAAGAAACTAGATCACCAAAGAAAATAATACAGATTATTAATTCCAAGCATAACTATATTGGAATACAGAGCTAGAAGATAAAGCTAAACTAACGATTTAGCTATGGGAATTAAAGTATTATAATGTAATACAGATCTACCGGCTTATTGGTGATTGTTTCCCATAACTGACTAGAACTCCTCTCTTAGCAGCTAGATGCTAAAGAAAAGTCTATAGGAAAGTAGAGGAGCATGTAATTAGAATGCACTTTAACTACAGAGGTAGCTAAAGTCACATAAAGCCAGTTTCTAAGCAAGCTATGTACAACAATGCCATTTGTACAGGCTGTAAAGCACAACACAAGCAATACAGTTCAACAGGAATCTGATCTCAAAACTTACCTATGAAAAGATGACAGGACATGACAAATAAATCTTAACAATAAAACACAAAACTATCATGATAAATCTAATCCTGGATTTCTTATATTCTAAATTTCTGCATCCATCTCAAAGGCATGTATTATGAGGTGGAAGCATGTCTGAGTAGTAACAGAACTGAGCAGCTCCTCATAGATGGTAAATGAAGGAAGGTATTAAGCTAAGAACTAACCATATTTGAAAAATCTACATGAATAGTGCTCCAAAGTAGATTTTTCAGATGTCTTCTGAATTAATTGGTTGTATATATTCAATGCCCTTGAACAGCCAAAGGGCAAAGGTCCATAATCTGAAGGATCAGAGCCTTTAGAACAAGAACCTGGCCCACCACACAGTACAGACGTTTAAATGATAATCACTGCAGCAGACCCTTCGTTACACAGACAATGAATGCATTCATAAGCTGGAGGTGAAAGTGTTCATATCTGCATGACTGGGAGCTGGGATCAAACAGAATTACTAATTTATGGTCTCTGATTACAACAGCAACATTATGTTTTAAATCACAAGCTAATTTATATGTTTCTAAGCATATAAAAATCAGTGATAGAATCATTTAGTTTTAGCTCAGACAACTGAATAACAGAAATCCAAAACCTAATTTTTAATGAAATAATTTCTTTGATAAGGCAGGGATTTCCAGTCTAATGTCCAAAAACCCTTCAAAATATAATGTTACCAGAGAGGAATAAAAGGTAACCATACATCTAATAATCTGAGGGTGGGTCAATTTTAAAATATAAACAAAAATTCTAAATGCTCCAAGTTTAGGGATACAACAAGACTAAAACAATTTTCTCTTTAACAACATATTCAGAAATTAGAGAAGTATATGGCCCAAGCCAATCAAATTCTCTTCTGTGCAAATGTACTAAATTCATACCCCCTGATACAACTCTTGTGAAATGGCCAAACATTTGAAGGCCAAAACAAGAACCATTGCACTGAACTATTTGTTTGGCTACTGTGGAACTGCTTTCCTTATGGTGTGCAAAAACTTTTGACAGTTGACTTTTTAGATGCTCTAAAACACACAAATCAAAAGCACAGACAAGAAAAAACACACCATTGTACTTCATATAAGGAACGTAAGATACAACAGGGGTCTTTACCTTATTGTACATTAGACCCTCACTTTGAGATTTTTAGGAACGTAGAGCTTTCTAAAACAGCTAATATCCAAAAGCAAAAGCAATCTGGCATGTTTTAATCAACATCAAATATTTTACATATATTATAAACACACACAAACACACATACATGTATATATACAAATAAAAAGGGTTTTGGGTTTTTTTTTACCTAAATGCAAACTGGATGAGGATCCATGTGATGAAAGTGATGGCGGTGGCGTAAGTGAATGTCCTGGAGTTTGGCTTGGCAGAGGCATGCCTATTGGACTTGGAGAGGAGGAAAATCCCAGACTATTGTAAAATGGTTGCCCTATGGGTGCTAGGCTGCTACTAGATCTTTTGTACAAGTCAGAGCTAGTAGATAGAGAATCTCTCCTTGTGGCACTACTACTTGCAGAACTGCCAACTGAAGAAGAAATAAAAAAAACCCTAATTACATACAGTGTTAACTGAATAAAACCTACCCCCAACTCTTGGTGGGCAAAACCAGAAGTGATCACAATAATTATTTGCAGAAACATTATGGAGAAGATAATTACTGTGATAACTATATATACTGTCTTATTAATCATAAAAGGGTATAAATGCACCCCAATAAAGTAACCAAATACTTAACAGACCAGTCATGTTTCATTATTTCACTCACATTTATCATGGGCACATGATTACTGTGCTTTAATACCCTGGTATGATTTGTATATCCTGGTTGGCTACTTCAAGACAAGCTAAAGATCCGACTCCAGGAAGGCTAACTTTTGGTAGTATCCTAATCCCTGGAGCCTGGTTCTTAGACGCAATGCCAAGATTACACTAATAAATGGATTATTAAAGCATTTCCTTCACCACTCACAACTTATTGGCTGCTAGCTGTGTTCAAACATAACCCTGTAAGTCCATATTGGCCCGAATATCAGTCAGTTGTGAAATACAAATGGGAGATAACTTTGGAGTATTTTTCCTACTAGACACTCTTCCTCTTTCCCAACCATTAAATTATAAAAATATGTATGAAAATACTATACTTTTTTTTTAAAGATAATCAATAGCTCTCATGACTATCACATCAAAGCATGCTTTCACTTCATTCCCCAGGACTGATTCTTCCTCCTTAAGATTCCAGTACCTCCTCCTTAGTTCCTCACTTGAGCAGAAGGACAGATGCCATTTCTCCCCAATATAACAGTTTATCTCATTTCATACCCCTTCTCATACTGCATACCAAATCCTCTTCTACTAAAGTTCTAATCCCTTTTATCCTTTTGATATGTCACAAAATCATAGAACACCATGTAGGCCTTAGTGAGCTATGCATGCTTACAAGAGAAACCCAAGATCTGGAGGTTAACATGTATTTTGATAGTCAAATTCTCTGTCATGTATTAAACTCCCAATTATCAAGTCTCATTAAGAGTCAATTACTTTTAAGAATAATTCCTTCTCATTTCTAAGCACTAGCCTCCTGTGAATACCTTTAAGAGAATTTCACATTGTAATTTCTCAACCTGCCAAATAAAATTTTAAAGGACAAGCTCTATATTCGGACCAATATGGCAATTCTTTTCAAGGAATTGTAAAGTTTCTATTAAATGTTGCTTTTCTAATCACAGGTTACATACAAGTTGGTCCTACAGGGTATGGATTAAAGAAAACAATTAAGCAGAGGACATGATGGATAACCAAGTTAAATTTATACCAGAGAAGAATCAAAATTACACTAGTTTTGCCAAATTCAAAACTGTAAAAAGGAAAAAAATTCAGGCTCATGCTACTGCATTAGATAAACAATTATAATGCTATTCAACCTTAATACCAGTCAATGCTATTTCTGGTAACAATAATGTATTATTAAAAACTTCACATTTTAAGACATCATGTAAGAGGAAACTGCTAGATAGCTATCTGTATTTTAATAGCAAAAATATAAATGTTAAGGTAATAAATAGCTCCTTTTGAGTTGGTTTTAGAAAAATTGTAAACATATACTACATTAACTATACTAATTTAAAAGGACACTGTCAAAGTGATTTTTTAAAAAACATTCATCTTATATACTATACTTTAAATTCCTATTTATTTCAAAAAAAACAATTTAGATGACAAAGAAAAGGACACCAGCTCTCCAGTGAGAGCAAAAGGATTATCATTTCTCTGGTAAGTAACCAAAGAAACCAATTTTGTCACATACAATATTAACTTTCCTCTGAAAAGATGTCAAGCCAAATATTGAAAAACAAATCAGAAATTACTTCTAACATAAAGAAGCTAGCTCTTTAAATTTTACTATATCCCTGAATTATATGTAACATGTGACTATGGAATAGGAAACAAAATGTATCAAAATATCTAAGAGGCTAGGCATTTGTTTACTATGCACAAAATGTTGAATTATATACTTTCAATTATAATAGCACTTTCAAAGTAATAGGTAGTAGAGAGGATTATTTAATTACTCTGTTACAATGGCTAAATGTCCTGGCCACCTCACAGGCTAGGGTATTTAATACTGTTCAACAATAAAATGTCATCACAGAGAAAAAAATGTGCACACAAGTCATTATATTTTAGCTTTCATAAGCATACATGGTCACCATACAGTGTGAAATGGCATTGGGCAGGTGTGCTGGAAGAGTTGCTGTGTGCGTAGTACTTGAGTAACTCTCACGCAACATCCAACACGAGAGGATGGCACAGGAGCAGCAGTCACTAACACTGTCTAATAAAAGGTCAAGCAGACGGGCTATCAGGACTGAGCAAATGATGCTTATAAGAAAGGTAGGCATGAAATTCAGATTATGGGAAAGAGGCATTTCTAGAAGATAAAATGTTCATGCCAACATTTCCTACAGGGAAAGGAAAACCCTTAATGTGGAAACAAAAATATCAAAGAACTAAATAGAGGGACCTACGATCTATCAGGCTATCAGTGGCACATTAGATTAAAAAAGACCACATGGAACTTAATAAAATTCTATTTTATGCTTGACAATCTATCATATGCCATCGTTTCCATAAAGTTTATTTTAAAGTTATATGTTCTTTGTTTTCTTCAGAATATTTAGGATTCTTTGAAAATGTTCCAACAGTGTTAAAAATAAGGAATGAGTCTTAAAGTGTAAGCTGATCATAAAACTACTCAACTCTAAAAGAAATTTAAAAACCTAAGTTGAAAAACTGAAAGACTAAACAGACTCCATATTCACTAGATTTTCTTTCAGAAGTTCTTGAGCCCATTCTTTAGAAACTTCTGTTTTGGTCAAATGTGACATTTCCTTATTATTCATTAGAACAAAAACAGCATTCTGCACCTAAAGTTTATAGCTATTCAGAACATTCCTTCTATAAATATGAAGGCTGGACATGCAGAAGACACTTTCATGGAGAGCTGGTAAGCCTGTGGTGACTGGCACTGTAAGTTTTGTCATTTTCTATATCACAAGCAAATATAATTTGTTGTGGTTGGAGAATAAAGGAGAAACCAACATTAAAGATTCTATAATGTTGTCTATGGCCATACCACCCTGAACACGCCCGATCTCATCTGATCTCGGAAGCTAAGCAGGGTTGGGCCTGGTTAGTACTTGGATGGGAGAGTCTATAATGTTAACAGAATAGAAGATCTCATGAAGCTATTTAAAATTATGATTTTAAGTGTTATTTAATGCTAAGATATCCCTTTAAATGAATTCTTACTGGCAAAGGCTGTTTTATTTAATCTAGAATATACTGATAGTTTCTTAGGGGCTTGTTTGAAATGTTTCATTATACATACAAGCATATATGACAAGGAAACATAACAAACCAGCAGCATTTAGAATAAAACATGTTAGGCATACAATTAATTTAAAATCATAAAAATTTAAAATGGCAAAGTATTTTCCTCCTCAAACATTACTACTGTATGGAGAATGAGGAAGAACTACTAGTTAGCATATAATGCATTGTTCTAAACAACATTACTATAACAGAAGTTACAGTAATACACCTTTAAAACTAGGGGAAAATAGAAGTAATTTAAGCAAAGGATGTGCTATTAAAATTAAGAGATTTGTGGGAGGTTATTTTTCCTTTTACAAAGTTGACTCCATTACAATTTATTCCTGTCCTTTCTATTCTACATGCTATTACTGCTTCTCTTAATATTCAGAACATACGAACACAGCCAGCAGAGTACACTCATCTTAGAAACAAACTTACCTGATGAACCAAACCCACTGAGGGCCGATCCTATAGCGGCCCCCAAAGAGCTACCACTTCCAAAGCCGAGAGATGCACTTCCAGGCTGGCCAGGTCCGTGAGAGAACAGGGAACTGCTCTGGGAGTTGCTAGTCAAGGAACTGCTCCCATAAAATGAATTAGACTGCAGGTTAGTGCTTGGCGGCTGCTGCTGCTGCTGTGGTGGCTGGGTGCCAACTGGTCGGAAGAGACCATTCGTGCTGCTTGTAAGACTATTTGCAGTTCCCCCAGCGGCTGCTGCTGCTGCTGCAAAATAAATTTTAGATACTTCTTCAAAGTGACCAGAACAGCACTCTGTACTTTTTAAACAGTATCTGTAACAGTAGAATAAGAACTCTAAAAATGTTAGTCACACTCACCAGCCTGAGCTGCAGCTGCACTGATTAGAACAGGTGCTGGCGCCACCAGTCGAACTGGAGCCCCAAGGCCAGTCCTCGCTCCGGGGCCGAGCACCACGGCGCCGGTCTGGTCATAATAGGCGGTTGGAGCTAACACCGGATACCCTGGGCAACAAAGCACACGCTCACTGATGAAAGCTTTACACAAACATGCATATTTATTTACTCTGTATTTGTACTTTTGTCAACCAAAAACAACAGGGACTTTATACTATTACTATGAAGCCCTTAAAATTATTTTTTAAATGAAAAGCAACGTAATCAAAAGGTGTTACTAAAAACATGAAGTAACAAAATGTAATTAAACATTTTTACTTACAAGCAATAATATGTACATATTTAAAAATAAATATATCTACATTTTGTTAAATGTTTAACTTCATTATACAATTTCAATAAAATTCTAAAGTAAACTCATTACCAATATTCCCTTAGATTTTCATTTGGAAGCATCCCTTTACAAACTTAAAATAACATCCAAACAAATAAGAGACTGTGTGTAAAGATTTTTAAACTAGGGTTTGAATAAAATAATGCAGACATTGGTTCCCCTATAGACCTGACTGTACGTGAGGTCACAATCTGCATGAATCCTTACTACAGGAAAGTGAAATTTACCATGGTGCAGCCTTTTCTCAAGAAAATCCTCCTCTGATGCAAACAAATAAAATGATTCAATTTTGTCACTTTCTCCAAAGATAGTACATAACAAGTACTCACTCTCTAGATTTACAGGAGAGAAATTAACCATGTATAAATAACGGTAAATACTAGAGGGCGATGAGGTTAACATTCTCCTGGAACTCAGGCTGAGAAAGCTGCCATATACAGTGACAAGAATCATAGAATTGACACAGTAGACTAAATTGGGCTCAAGTATAATGAACTATGCTGGGATAAACACTGTGCACCACTAACATTTTAGCATATATTTTAAGTAAGTCCAGCAATTCCACATTGCTAATAAAATATCTGTATTATAAATAAAACTCAAGCTATATAGGTGCTAGTCAATAGTTTTAACTGGTACACACAGCCTGGTCCTAAACTCAAGACACACAAAGTATTCTTGCTCAAAAGCATCCAAATATGAACTAAAATATGAAAGTTTACCCATGTCGATGTTTGGCTGCAACACTCTACTGAAAAACTGAATAGTACATAAAATGCTATTTAACCAAATAGTGTACATAAACCCTCAAAGAGAGGCATTTTCCTACAGTCCATTCCAAGACTTGTTTATTTGACCTTCTAGGTTTTTGGGGTTTTTTTTGCTTTTTGAGACAGGGTTTCACGTTGTAGTTCAGGCTGGCCCTGAGCTCACTATGGTGCCCAGGCAAGCCGCCGCGAACTCAGCAATTCTCCTGTCTCTGCCTCCCAAGTGCTGGGATTACAGGCATGAGCCACCACGTCCAGCATTGTGGTATGCGGTGTTGATTGTTGGTGGGCGTGTCTCTACGCCCAGCATTATATGTGGTTACCCAGGATCGAACTTCGGTCCTTGCGCTTGCGAGGCAGGCGCCGGAACCACTGAGCTAACCCTCCGGCCCCAACCTTCTAGGTTTTTCTCAAATCCAGCCCTTCTCCTGACTGCCAGTGTCCTTTCTGTCTAGACCTATGTGCTCCATGCACATTCTTCTGCCCCATCTCTTTAACCTGTTTTCCACAGTGATCTTTTCACATTCAATCTGACACTATACCCTTACTCAAAACCTTCTGAAAGCTTTAAAATGAAAACTAAAAACTCAAACATGTTCCCAGTATGATCTCTTGGTCCCTGGCCACCTTTCTAGCTTCACCTGGTATTCTTAGACCACTTAAGCTTGGTGAATAAGGAAGTTTCAAATGCCTCAAAGGCACCATATGCTTCCTCTTACCACAAAATATTCTTTTCCTCTATTTCCAACTTAGCTTAATTCATTGTTTATGCATTCATGCATTTGACGAATATTTATCAGGTAGCTACTATATAAGCCAGGCACTATTCTGTATAACAGGATATAGCAGGGAATTTACAACAAAGCATCTTCCTCTGAAGGAGATAATTTATGACTGCAAATAAAATGAATGAATGAATGCATAAGGGACAGACTGCTTCAAGTAGTGAAGGATCAAAGCCGGGCCCTGTAATGCTTGGCACCAACGTCTGTGAGACATTTCCAGCCCCATCACTGGTAAGCTTTTCACTCGTGCTTACAACTTACTAGTTTTTCGAAGAAAAAATTGGGGACAGTTCATGCTTTTGTATCGTGTTCATTTCATTCACATCATTTCTGACCTTCACTATTTGCTTCCTTCTGCATTCTTTGGGTTTGTTCTCTATAGTTTCCAGATAGAAGCTTAGTTACCTCATTAATTTCTAGTCTTACTAATTTGCTAATGTGCCCATTTAATCTATAATTTCCACTGTATTATCTTTTTTATTATTGAAAAAGTCTGTGAGTGATTTAGCTGGAATGCTTAAGAGGTAGTGACAGAGAACATGAAGAGATGAAATTAAAGAAGACTAGAACAGAATGAAAGATTTTTTAAAAAGGAGCCAAGGATGTACCTCATGTGGTATCACGCCCACCTTGGAAACACAAGGGCAGAGTTTGATCCCCGGTACAAAAAAAAAAAAAGATTTAAAAAGGCATGGTCCCCATATTTGTGAGTTTTATCATCTACTAAAGGAGGAAATATACCATTTTCTTAATTCTAAGATGCCATTTACTCCAAGACATGATAGTGATTTAATAACTTCTCAGAGAGAGAAAAGTAATTCTACATTAAGACATTTCTCATCTTTAAACATGCTAAAATAAGTATTACAGGGTTGATCCCCAGTACCAAAAAAAAAAAAAGTATTACAGAATTGGAAAAATAAAGTATGAACAGCTAAGTGAAATGTAAGGCAAAGCGAGGTATGAAAAAGACTTTAAGAAATATGTTACAGGTGTCACAAGAAGGCAGAAGAAGGTGACCACTGGGAAAGACTAGAGAAGACGTCACAGAGCACGTTAAAGTATGAGATGGGAAGTTAATCACAAAAAATGTTTAGAAAACTGGATTTAAAAAGATCAAAATTAAAAAATAATCATATACCAAATTTATTTAAAATTTATAAAAGGGCACTCTGAGCTTAAAAATAAATAAGCACGGGCCAGAGGGTTAGCTCAGTGGTTCCGGTGCCTGCCTCGCAAGCGCAAGGTCCTGAGTTCGATCCCTGGTAACCACATACAATGCTGGGCGTGGAGACTCACGCCCACCCGCAATCAATACCACATACCACAGTGCCCTGCGTGGTGGCTCACGCCTGTAATCCCAGCACTCGGGAGGCAGAGACAGGAGGATTGCTGAGTTTGCGGGGGCTTGCCTGGGTTACATAGTGAGCTCCGAGCCAGCCTGAACTACAAAGCCAGACCCTGTCTCAAAAAAAATAAAAATATAAATATAAATAAATAAGCACAAACAAAACAAAATCTAAAAAAAAACCCTATCATTAGCTAAGGCTTAAGACGCCAGTATGTAGTATAATATTTTACAGAACAAAATTAGAGGGATGAGACTGATTAGGTTAAAGGGTAGTTTGGGACTAGATCATGAAAAGTGCTCAGAACCACCATGACATACACTGTGATATGTATTTGTGAAAATGTAATGAAAAAGATTAACACATGAGACTGGTGGAAGAGCAATCTGGGCACTGAGAAGGGCAGCTCAGTAGTACAGTACTTGCCTAGCAGAGTGAGATCCTGGTCCACTGCCTACAACAGGGTACGAGGAAAATTACTGAACATGAGCACAGAAGAAAACCAAGAGTAGGACAAAACTTTGAGGCTCAAGGTTATGTTTCTAGTTTCGGGCCAAAGCAAAATTAGTAAGTGGAATGCAGTCAACAGTAAGAGCTCATTTTCTGACATGTTTAGTTTGTGAAGTGGGTGAACTCACATGGTAATGACTGGTACAACCAAAGACATGTGTTAAATGTTCAGAAGAGTGAAAATGCAGATGTAAACTCATAGGGATGACAGTTAAAATGGACAGGAAGTCTTAAGTTAGAAATAAACATATGGATGTGACAGCAACATGGCTGTGACATCTGTCACCCCTTTAACCACCAGGGCCGAGACAGCTCATCTGGATGCTGGCAGGCGTCCCCTTCCTCCCTCACCACTCCCTGTGCGTCCCTCCTGAAGTTGCACGTCAGTTGAAGAGCCCAAAGAGGAGGACTGCTTCCTTGTTCAGGGGTATATGAGGGGCAGCACTCCCCTGCTAGAATGACATCACATTACAAGGATACGTGACTACCCATGTTTATATAGGAGTGCACTTCACAACAGCTAAATCTTAGATGCAGCCTATATGTCCACCACCAGAGGAGTGCATAAAGAAAATGTGGTATTTACATGGAAGTCTTCCATAAAGAACAATAAATTTGTGTCATTTGTAGAAAAATGGATGTACCTAGAGATCACAATATTAAGTGAAATAAATCAGACACAAACTTAAATAATTGTTTCTCTTAAATGAGAAACTCAAAATATAAATGAAGAGCAAAATAAAAGATAATAGGAGATAGATCTTTTGTAAAAGGGAAGGGGACCAAGAGAGAGAGGGAGGACAAAGAAGAGAAGGGATTTTGTTTTGTTTTTTGTTTTTTTGAGACAGGGTCTCACTTTGTAGTTCAGACTGGCCCTGAGCTCACTATATAGCCCAGGCAAGCCTCGAACTCAGCAATCCTCCTGTCTCTGCCTCCGGAGTACTGGGATTATAGGCGTGAGCCACCATGCCTGGCGAGAAGGGATTTTAAGAAAGGAGTCATGTTATGCATACATGCCTACTCCCCATGAGGAATATGTTCGGTATATAAACATGTACAGAAAAACAAAACGAAAAATCCCAAACAATTACTAGCTTCGTAGTCCGTTTCTCAAAAGGCTGCCTTTGCTAAGGTCTCTAGTCCACAACAGCTCCAGGGCAGTTAGCTTTCTGAGAAGAAAATACATAACCTGCTTAAAAATACATTAATGACCTCTATTTCTATTTTCATTTCAGGAACAACAGTATTAAAGTCTTTTATCTACCCAATTAGAAAAGATTATAAATCAGTCCTCAGAATTCCAGAGAGAACAGAATGAATGAAACTGATATAGAAGCCCTTAAAGTAACATAAAAAACACTTTTCAGTAATTAATATATAAAAACAATACCTTCCATTATGCAAGACCTTTAACACACTTCAGCACATTTCCTAAATGATCTAAATAGAAAATGTACCTATAAATGGAAATGAGCTATTAAGTAATCTATATTAGTAGTAATAGATTATATATCTATTATCTATTAGTAATAGATCACATATCCCAAGTAAAAAAGAACTTACTTAAAAAGGTGATTTTCAGAAATGGAATGGGAAATGTCTCATCTATTGATATTTAAACACAGTATTTACAACTCATTATAAAAGTACAATTGGCTTAGCAAAGTGGCCAAAGCCTATAACACAGCTACTAGAAAGCCTGAGCAAAGGGATCACAAGTTAAAGACCACCCTAAACAACATAATAGAGTAGGCCTCAAAATTTTTAAAAAGTCTGGAAATGTAGTTCACTGACACAATGCTTACCAGAGAACAGATGGGGACCTGGGTACTGCAAAAACAAACTCACAATGGGTTTGCTGTTCAGCCTGTGGTAGAATACTAGAGGCCCTGGGCTAACAATGTTCCTGATGGGGCTGAACATGACCAGCCAGAGTTGGTATGATTCACTGCAACGTGGCTTGAACTACTGCTGGTACATGCAGGACTGTCCCACTGGGTGGCTTTTTGTTAATGTTATTAGTAAAAAGACTGATAAAAGTGATTAGATCACCAGTGGTAACAGGACTGACAGGCATGTACCTACCAGTGGTTCAAGCTGGAATGTGTTCTTATATTGCTAAATAAATAAATAAAATGAACACCCTTCCACTCCAGTCACTCTAAAATGAAACAAGTAAATGGATCCAATCCCCAGTACCACAATGATAATAATAATAATTAATAGATAAGCAATAAACCTAAAACAACTGCTGGTTTTCCCATTTAAGAAAAATACTTTCTGGGCTAGGGATTTAGCTCAAGCAGTACTGCACATACCTTAGAAGCACAACGGCCAAATTTGTTCCCGGTGCCACAAAAAGAAAAACAAAAGAAAGGAAGGAAGAAAAACACTTTCCTTTTTCCATTAGTATTATAGTGACTTTATATCTAGTGCCACAAAAATCAACTTAATAAAAAAAAGAAAAACGTACCCTGGTGTCATTTTCTACAAGTCATATAAGGGCAGTGGACAGGAATTTTATGTAATTTTCTATACATTAGGCTTCGATAGACATATTATAAATATTAGTGCTATTAAGTTAAAATACCATTATTTCAAATATATATATGGGCTAAAAAAATGTGAAAATGCTCAAAGTAGAACACATTAGTTGCAAACTCAATAGTAGCTGTTTTATGAGTAAGGAACAGCAAACAGGTTTGCCTTGCAAATGAACTCTAACAAAACAGTTTTACTTCTTAAAGTACAATGCTAAAATTCTGGGGTAAATTCAGATGGAAAGATCCCATGGTTCTCGTCATAAGGAGAGTAAGAAAAAAACGGCTATATTGAGAAATCATATACATATCTGCCATTTATCTATTTTGATTTCAGCTGTTATTATCTAAGTTCTAAATATTTTATCATGAAGTAGGTTTAAGACTTTAAAAATACTTGATTCATTTAACTCTTCAGTAAGAATGTACTGTCCAACATTGTAAATCCATTCAAATTTCTACAAGTCCTCAGGAACTCCAACACCAAAACAACCCCTACAACTAAGCAATGACATACCTGGCATCCCTGCAGCCAAACCCTGGCCAAAAGCCAAAGTTGGATTTGCAGCTGCAGCTGCTGCAAGTGATTCTGCCTGCTGTCCTTGTTGACCCTGGTTGGGAGTGAGAGGACGCTGACCAGCTCCAGCACGAAGAACCTATAAAGGAAGATGACTATTTTAAAAGTGGTATTGATAGTGCAATAAATTATCCTTGAACAACTATGTACATATTACAAGTATATTTGGGAAATGTTCTGAACATGTAACATTCTTTTTACATGTAACAAAACATGTATTCAGTAAGAATACAAAATAATTTAATGTAAAACACCACTGGTTCTTTACAACTAAAACTTAAACATGAAGAGTCTAGAAAAAGTTCATCTTAGATTAAAAAAAAATGAGATTTTATTAAAACTTCACCTTAGATAAAAAAATTAATTTTATTAAAATTATTTTCTAAAGCTGATTTTTAGACATGAGACTTTGATAGAGCAAAATCTTCAAGTCAAACCAAGTGTTCAGAATTCAGAAACCTGAAAACAAAAAATTGAAGGTAGCATCAAAACAAAGGAAGAAGCAAGAAGCTGTACTACTTTATAGCACACAACTGTTCTAGTGGTAATATACAAGCTTAGTCATGGACTTTACAAAGGCTTAAACAACTCAAGACCCAACTAAAAGAGTACCAAGCACAGGTATGTGTGCTGTTAAGGTAATATGATATTTTTATGTTTGGTCAAAGATATAGGTTAAAAAATACTGTATTAAATAATGAGATATAATATAAAAGGACTAAATCAAAGGACAATTTCCACAGAGCATCAAACACAGAATTAAAATATATTAAAGGAAGTCAGAATAAAATTTAACTGCTAAGTAAGCAATACCACACTTATCCTTAGGTTGCTTCTTTGGTGTAAAATATGATGAATGTGACAGCTACAATTTTGATATAAATCGAGAATGTGCATTTACCTTTTGTGTTTTGTTTTGTTTTTCTGAAAGTATTTAGCAAGATACCTCTTTAAAAGGCTGAAATTAAAGAAAAATCTCACAATAGACACTTTCAGTTTTAAGAATTTAAAGAAGGGGCCAGGAATTTAGCTCAGTGGTTCCAGTGTCTGCCTAGCAAACACTAGGTCCTAAGTTAGATCTCCTGTACCATATACCACAATGCTGGTTGTGGTGGCTCATGCCTACAATCCCAGCACTTGGAGGCAAAGGCAGGAGGATTGCTGTAAATTTGAGGCCAGCCTGGGCTACACAGTGAGTTCAGGGACTGCCTGAACTACAAAGCAAGACCCTGTCTCAATTTAAAGATGAAACTTCAGTCAAAATATTTCACCTTGCTTAGAAATGTACAGTTTATAACAATCTTTTAATGGTCAGAAACATTGTTTAAACATAATTTACATACCCGGAGAAAAAAGAAACATTTACTTTGACAGGAACATTATTAGGATACATTTAAGAAGTGATGAAAATAAATTTAAAAACTGTTCAAAGAATTTTCAAGAAAGAAGTGGGACACAGCCAAATCTTTAAATTCATAAATACTGATCAGAAAAAAAGGAATTCTTTTGTGCCAACAACATGCCAGGCAAGGTGTCATCATATACTGAGAAATCAAAGGAGAAAAAAATCTTAAGTGCTAGAGGTTCACGGAATTTCAAACTCTCTTTCAAGAGTTCTCAAATATTAGTAACGAAGGAAGGCCTACCTGCTGCTGTCCAGGCTGCGCTTGTGATGCTGCTTGCTGACCGGCTGTGTTGTTGGCCGCTGCAGCAGCTTGTTGCTGAAATAGATTGGCTGGATACACCCCCCACGGAACACCGTAATACTGTGGTGGAACCACTGCTGGACCTAAATCCCACACACATCCCACCAAAACAAAACAGAAAGTCACTGGGGTTTGCACATAAGGCTGGTTACCTATCATCAGATTATAAAAGGAGACAAAGAACAAGATTTTGAGCAGAACATATCCCTATAATTTTCTCCTGTTTTATACTTGCTACCCTTTCTGCTTTTTCTGATTATGGAGCAAGTATTCAGGTATAGATTAAAAGAGAGAGTATTCAAGCAGGAGTCTTAATGCAATAAAACGACAGGTCACTTAATCAACCTACTGAATATGCCTTGCCATGTATCAATTTATGGCTGTGCTACGGATAACAAATATATTCAGGAACACTACACAGCATAAAAGCACAAGATTTCTTAAGGTTTAAAAAAAGTGTTTTATGACTACTAAAACAAATTATTTTCTTCTTTGCTTTAAAAATACTCTTCATGAACGTCAAAATTCTCAGAAAACAGTAAAAACTATATAGAAACAATGAATGTCAGTGTTCACATGGGCAGGAAAAGAAGACCACTGAGCTAAAACGAAGGACTAAATAAAATGAACACAAAGACAAGTAGGGAACAGAAAGCAAACCAGGAAAACACAAAACAAATTGTACACAAAAAACACTATCATTAAAGTATGAGTAAAAAGCCACAATTCACTATCAAATTTTAGTACATGTAATAGGTGTATTTTAAAAAGTTCTTAGTTTTACTTTATTTTCGAAGCCCAATATAACTGACTGAAACATTAAAATAAAAAGCTTCACTTCTATGAAGGAAAAAATATTTTTAAAGATAGAAAGGTAAGCCCAACCTACACTAAGAACTGTTAAATAATGAAAAGACTATGAAGAAATAATTCGTAGAAAACTGAAATAAGATCCCAAAATCTTAGACCTGCACCATCCAGCAAGCCAAAAGCCATGTGTGGCTACTGAACAACTGAAAGACGGAAGCTCAAGCTGAGAGGTGCTGTTATGAGTATAATTTACACAGGATTGTGACAAGACTCAGCATGGAAAAATAGCTTAAGGTCTATTAATAATTTAAAAATACTGATTACAGCTGGGTGTGGTGGCTCACACCTGTAATCCCAGCATTCGGGAGGCAGAGACAGGAGCATTGCTGAGTTCGAGGCTTGCCTGGGCTACATAGTGAGCTCAGGGCCTGGGCTACATAGTGAGCTCAGGGCCAGCCTAAACTACAAAGCGAGACCCTGTCTCAAAAAATTAATAATACTGATTACATACTGAAATGATAGTATTTGAGACATGCTGGCCTAAATCAAACGACCTCATTCAAATTAATTTTATCTGATTGTTACTTTTTATTGTGGCTACTAAAACGCGTTAAATTACACTGGGTGTTCAAACTACATTTCTGCTGGACAGTAGAAGTCTAAGTTCAGAATGCATAAGGTGCTTGTTTCTAAGTTAAAAGACCTTTTAAAGTTGCATCAGCATTTTATATACTAATATCCAGTTAAAGGGCACCAAAAAGCTCACCCCCTTTGGAATTACATGGTGTAGATTTATACACCAAAATCCACTGATGTTGAGTTTCAAAGTCCCCAAACTCCTAGGGAAATATGGATTGTTCAAGTCATTTAAAAATATACTAGAAGTCACTTGCCCTCTGAGAGCAAGGTCCTGAGTTAGATCCCTAGCACCACACAAAAAATAAAAACCAAAAAACCTGAAGTGACCCTAACCTACTTAACCAAGAACTATCACTTTAGTGAAGAGTGAAAGGTAAAAGAACACCACCAGCAACAGCCTGAACTCTGAAAATGAACCATCAGCATACTAATACCCCGCACACACACTTCCAAGGCTGACGCAACCCATTCATGCTTCTGTGCCCAACAACTGGGTCACGTGGCCAACTCAACCTATAATTTCTGCAACAATTTTACCAAGATCAGCAAACTGCTTTGCTTATTAAGATCTTGCCTGGGCTTGATATTTATTTAGCTCAGTGACATAGTGTGCCTGGCAAAGGCTGGGTCCTGGGTCCTGGCAGCAAAAAAAAAAAAAAAAGACTGTGTCTGATCACAAACAACTCTTACAAATTTGGTTTTTATTTCAGATTTTGATTGGTGGTCTGGAGTCTGACAATTTTCTCTGATTTCTTTCCAACTCCATCTTCCATTTCTGTCCTCCAGTTTGCTTGCATATTTTAACGTTGCTCAAGAAACTTCTTAGCTATGCGTTTTCTCAGGACTGCTGAAGACCTTTACACAACCCCTTACCTGGATATTCATCCCATCTACTCCATTTCATTCTCAGAAAAGTAACTTTACAGCATCTCTGGGTACTGGGATTGGTCATTCAAATGGGGATGCGTGGGCAACAGTGTTAAGATCTCTGAGGCTACAATGCAAGAACCAAACCAATTATGCAAATGGAAGATGAAGTTAATACTTAGGCTTCCCCCGGAGCTTAAGAGTTGAAAAATACAATCCCTGGAAATTACTTGCATGGATGTGTCAATTTTCCATAGCCATTTCACATTTCTCAAATAGATGAAAATAAAGCTTACACCAAAACTCAAACTAAATCTGTAACAAGCAGTAAGAAAGAACAAAAGTTACCTGCCAAGGTTGCTGCTGCAGCCAAACCTGCTGCAGTATACGGATCGGTTCCTGGAGGAGCAGCACTAATAATATATGGATTTGGCACAAATGCAGCTGGAGCGAGCCCTGCTGAGAATACACCAGCTATATTTAAAAGGGGAAAAGAGTGAATAAAAATGTCAAGCTTTATTTTCTTCATTATGTAAAAGATTTCTATTCTGAACCTCAGGTGGAGCACAGCACGATAAGGATCCAATTTTTACTAGGTGACCCCAGGTACAGTATGCAATACTACTTAGCACTAAAGCTTTTCACTGAAGAAACAGATACACTATAGAACTATTGTGAAAATCAAATATGATTATACTATACCAGAATACAAGAGGCATGTAAGAGGTGCTTAGAGCTACAACTACTACTGCTGCTACTACACATTAATCTTCTCATTCGATCTTTAATAAGCCAAAGAGGCAGATATTCCATAGTGAGGAAGGAGGATGCAATCCATTAGAAATCACAATTTAGTACTATAAGCAGGGTGTTCACAGGCAGAAGGGTTATCTAATAAACTGTAGAAGGGATCAGTGGTATGAATGGGGCAAAGAGGAAAGTGAAATAAAACTAGAGCTATAGCTGGAATGAATATAGAGCTATAGCTCATGAAAGAATTCCTGGTTTTAGAAAACTAGTTTGACTTTGCCCTCCATACAACAGGGAAACAAGAAGAATGACTTTAAGACCATTACTTCTGAGTGTAACATATGACCATATGAATTTAGTAAAAGTTAAGAAAGATTTTTCGATATACAATTGCACTATTCTTATTAACAGAGAAGAAAACTCCTGAGTATTGAAGAACCACTGTACAGATTTTTCATTGTAATTTCTAAAAAAATTATGTTAAAAAGTGTTATCATGCTGGAGAGTAACTTGAGACAAATGGAAAGCAAGAAAATAATGAATACAGAGGTGATTTAAAAGTAAAGTAGGCTGGGCCAGAGGGTTAGCTCAGTGGTTCCAGTGCCTGCCTCACAAGCGCAAGGTCCTGAGTTCAATCACCGGTAACACATACAATGCTGGGTATGGTGACTCACGCCCACCAGCAATCAATGCTACATGCCACAGTGCCGGGTGTGGTGGCTCACTCCTGTCATCCCAGCACTTGGAAGGCAGAGACAGGAGGATTGCTGAGTTGGAGGCTTGCCTGGACAACATGGTGAGCTCAGAGCCAGCCTGAACTACAAAGCAAGACCCTGTCTCAAAAGAAAAAAACAGGGCTGGAGGGTTAGCTCAGTGGTTCCGGCGCCTGCCTCGCAAGCGCAAGGTCCTGAGTTCAATCCCCGGTAACCACATAGAATGCTGGGTGTGGAGACACGCTGGAGACACGCCCACCAACAATCAACACCACATACTACAATGCTGGACGTGGTGGCTCACGCCTGTCATCCCAGCACTCGGGAGGCAGGGACAGGATTGCTGAGTTCGTGGTGGCTTGCCTGGGCACCATAGTGAGCTCAGGGCCAGCCTGAACTACAAAGCGAGACCCTGTCTCAAAAAGCAAAACAAACAAACAAACAAACAAACAAAAAAATTAAAGTAGATCAAAAAGATTCAAGTTTAAGAGGTGGGAATATAAAATTTGGTAAATGTAATTTCTTTACTTTTTTGGAGACAGTTTCTCACTAAACAGCCCAAACTGCCCTCAAGCTCCTGACTCAGCCTCCCAAATGCTGGGATTACAAGTGTGTGCCATCACACTCCACTTAAATTTTTTTTTTTTTGAGACAGGGTCTCACTTTGCAGTCCAGGCTGGCCCTGAGCTCACTATGTAGCCCAGGCAAGGCTTAAACTCAGCAATCCTCCTGCCTCTGCCTCCCGAGTGTTGAGATTACAGTCGTGAGCCACCACACCCAGCAATGTGGTTATGAGGTATTGATGACTGATGAGCGTGAGCCACCACGCCCAGCACTGTATGTGGTTACCGGGGATCGAACTCAGGAACTTGCACTTGCAAGGCAGGCGCTGAAACTAAGCTAAATCTCCGGCCCCTTAAAAGTAATTTTTAAGGAAGTACACAAAGAAAAATATCTTACTGTCTAGACCTTAAAATCAAGATCCCACAGGGCCAGAGGGTTAGCTCAGTGGTTAGCTCAGTGATCCCAGCACTCGGGAGGCAGAGACAGGAGGATTGCTGAGTTTGCGGCGGCTTGCCTGGGTACCATAGTGAGCTCAGGGCCAGCCTGAACTACAAAGTGAGACCCTGTCTCAAAAGCAAAAAAAAAAAAAAAAATTAAACTACAGGGCTGGAGATTTAGCTCAGTGGTTCTGGCACCTGCCTCGCAAGCACAAGGTCCTGAGTTCAATCCCTGGTAACCACATACAATGCTGGG
>PVIC010001375.1:0-93085 GCA_004025085.1 Thryonomys swinderianus | reverse complement strand
CAATAAAATTAATTTAAAAAGAAATATAAACTTGCTGGGCATGGTGGCTCACGCCTATAATCTCAGCACTTGGAAGGCAGAGGCAGGAGGATTGCTGAGTTCAAGGCTTGCCTGGGCTACACATTAAATTCAGGGCCAGCCTGAACTACTGTCTCAAAAGCAAGTGTAAATTTAAAATGGTTAAATGATAATTTTTGTTTTGTATATTCTATCATAATAAAAAGGGGGCAGGCTATTAAATTACTGGGGGGTAATGTGTTGGCGCCACACATCCAGGCCTACCCTATCTGTGGTGGAAGGAAGACCGTGCTGAGGGCAGGTACAACCCCACCTGGAGCCTTTCTTCCCCAGTTCATTGGAAGGGCTGAAAGATCCTTATAGGAGAATGACTTTCTCACAGCCTCAGGCCGGCAGGTTGGAAGGGGCTCGTACGCGGGTACCTGATGGCAGGTGTGGGTAGTGAGCAGGACACCTGTGAGCACAACATACCCCACATCCAGGGAAGGCTGGGTGAGGCCGCTTCCGGGTGCAGTCTGGACTCTCACCGCCCAGGCTCTCACCACTCAGACCCTGCCCACATGTGTAGCCCAAGCCGGAGTCTTCTCAGCGCCCGGGCCTGGTGCCCAATCAGGGTCATGTGCTTGTCTTCTACTTCCCAGGGGCCCGTCCTTGTCCGCTCAGCACTGCTTTGCTTCTCTGATGTCCTGCCCTGAGACCACCATCCTCACTATGGTCCCCTTCCTGGCGGGGAAAGCAGAAAAGCAGAGCCTTCGCCGGGTGGTACAGGCTCCCTTCTCTGGATTATTGATCTTCTCTGAAGTGCTGAGAACTGCCTTCCCTCTTACCTCCCTAGACACTGGGCTTACTTCTGAATGTGTCCGTTTGTCTACCTGTATCTGGCTTTGTTTGCTGCTCCCTTTTCAGTAGGCCCAAATTTTTCTGATGACAGTGTATCTCAAGAGGCACGTTCTCTCTCGCCACTGCCGCCTAGTGGTCATGGTGGAACCCTACTAAAATGGAATCTAGGATTTTCTACATAGAAGATCATCTCATCTGCTGCTAGAGTTAATTTTACTTCATCCTTTTCGGTTTGGATACCTTTTGGCTTGGTTATTCTACTTAAGACTTAAGACTTCAGCTCTATGCTGAATAAAAGCATTGAGCATCTTTATCATGTTTCTGATTTGTGAGAAGCTTTCAGTCTGTTTTTCAGTTTCTCAGGTATGATGTGTAAATAGTTTTCCTTCTGTTCCTAGTTTGTAGCATGAAGATACTGAACTTCCTCAAGTGCTTTTTCTGCATCAGTTGTCACATGTCAAACCAACTTTCCTTCCCAGAATAAATGCTATCTTGTCATGGTGCACATTCCTTTTAATATAACTTGTTGTTAGCATTTGAGAATTTTTTCACCAATGTTGATATGAAATATTGATTTGTAGTTTGGGGCATTGGCTTCGAATCAGCATAATGCTGACCTTTTTAGGAGACGTTACTAAGTATTCCTTCCTCTGTTTATTATGAAGGAAAGCTTGAGAAACGTTGGCAGAATTCACGTTAAATGGGCAGGCCCAGGGCTTTGGTCTGGTGATTTAAAATTACTAATTTATTCTTACTAGTTATAGGTCTTTTCACATGTGTATCTCTTTGGGATTTAGGTTTAGAAGGTTTTTGTATTTCAGGAATTTGATTCATCTAGGTTGGGGGCGGTGAGCCTATGGCACGCATGCTGCAGCAGGCGGTTAGCATTGAAAGCTAAAAGGTTGTCTCATTTGTCGACATGAGATTGTTATAGCACTTACAGGCTTTGCTATTTCTGTAGAAGTAGTCATGTTTCCACTTTCACATCTGGTTTCAGTTCACATTTTGCCTTACACCATCCAGCTAAAGGTTTATCAATTTCGCCTATCCTTTCAAAGAACTTGGTCTCACTGATTTTCTCTAACATTCTCCTGTTATCTCTGTCCTAATCTTATTCCAGTTCCTTAATTTGTAAAGCTGGATCGAGGTTTTTTTTTACTATAGGAATTTATAGCTATAAATTTCCCTGCTGACACTCTTTCCTTGCATCTCATAAATTTTCTAATTTCCCTGGTGATTTCTTTGATTCACGGATAAAGGTGTGTTAATTTCCATAATTTTATACACCTTTCAGCTTTGTTACTGATTTTTAACGTCATCCACTTGGAGTCAGATCAAATACTCGGTGTTATCTAATCTACTGAGGCTTAAACCTGTGGCCTACTAAGTGATCTCTCCTGGGAAATGTATGACAACGTAGCACTATCCTGGACAAAGTAAGAGCTCACTACACATCTGACTAGTAAGTTCTTGGCCTATAAGGAAAGCGAGGAGGTCAGAATCAAAGGAGAGACCTGAGTGGCCTCACTCAACACCTTACCTCTCACGGTCCCAGTTGAAATGTCACAGTTCCTTCCCATGGCCTCGTGGGAAGAACCAGATTAGGGTGTGATTATACACAGTAAGCACCTCCCTGCCTCAGAGCAAGGACCCCCAGAATACTGGCTTTTCTCCTCTACCCGTTCTTGCTCCAAATTCTAGAAGCTGGGTTTCCTAAAACCTGACCGAAGTGAATGCGGCTTCCTCACCCCAGGCTTCTAGAAGGCAAAAGGCACCAAGGCAAGATGGGTTGGATCCAGGTCTGCTCAGCAGCTGTGGGGCTGTCGGCGGCTGAGCATCTGTGCTTCACAGGCCCGACTCTGCCTCTCCATCCCTCGTCTCTCTATAGAGACACCACCCTGAGGGCCAAGCACAGGCTTCCTCTCCTTTATGCCTTTCACATGCTCATCCCAGGAACACAACATCTGACACTCACAACTTAAGGAAGCAGAGGTTTATTCTGCTCGTGCTTCACAAATGTCAGACTGTGTTTGGCAGGCTTAACACACAGGAAGAGGATGGCAGAAGGCAGGGGTGGGAGGAAGCTGCTCACCTTGTATTACGGGGGGCCAGGGAGCAGAGAGGAGAGGAGCTAGGGAGGGAGAGGCGCTTCCGGGTCGTGTTCTCTACACCCCGCCTCTCATAACCCCACCTCCTAACAGCGAGGCCGCGGTGCCAACCCACAAGCCAAGCGACGGTCAAAAGCCCAGTCTATGAGCACATGAGGTTTGGGGGTGACATCTGGATATGAACCAGAGCTCTCTGGAAGGCACTCTTTAACCTGGGAGGGGGTTGAAACAGCCCCGGTCACTCTTACCCTCCTAGACTAGAAAGATGGTCCCCAGTGCTCACCTGGAACTGACCGAAGCAAGGACCGCAGTGTAACTTTATTCACAAACCCCAGACCCCAGGCCAGGCTCACCAAGGAGTGTGTGTCCCTGCCAGTGGTGCGCACACACACACACACGCACACACACACACACGCACGCACGCACGCACACACGCGCACACAGAAAAACCCTCTGTACGGCAGGTTCGTTAATACTAACCATTTTAATTTAAATTAATACCATTTGAGGAAGACAAACGCAATTGATAGAAAATATAAAAACTTTTACTGTACAAATTTTACATCACATTCAAAAAAAGCAAAATGTGTGCCTCGTGGCCACAGAAGATGTTAGGTGCACACACAGGTGACACCCAGCCAGTGCTGCAGCGCGGCCGGAGCCTCCCCTGACGTCACCCCAAGTTACTACAGCACAGCACAGGCTCGCAGGGCCCACCACACCCTGCTGAGACATGAAGAAATGCTGATGGCAGAGGGCATTTTGATTTGGTGACTTGGAGAGGTCAATTCTGCTAACACACTGCTCACGATGGACCCGCGGTAGCTAGGATTCATGCCATTGAGTCATACGAAAGCCTGGGAGCGGCAGCCCTGGTGGTTAAAGGCCTCGGGGTGAGGGTGAGAACGAGGGGTGCCCGCGAGGGCCAAAGCACGGACTCCACTTAGAGCCCAGGCGGGACCTCTGCAGGCCCAGCCTTCTCACTGCCCTCCACAGTGGGCCGTGACCGATTCACAGTATCTGTCATCCTTCGTGTGCTTGCAGGGCAGACGGGCAGAGCACACAGAAGGAAGCACATCTTCCTAACCTCAGTTCACAGTCACTGAAACAAACACAGGAGCATGGGGACTACTGTGGGCAGCTTCTTAAATGGCATCCAGGCGGACGTGGCCGGCTGAGAGCCAGGCCTTGGAGAGGACAGGGGAGGGGCTAGGACCTCAGCCCCACCCTCGGAGCCAAACGCTTCCCGAGGGCCCAATTCAGGCCCTCAGCAAATCATCATTTCCTAAGGAGGGGCTGTCACTGTTCCGGTTCCGGGGCCCCAGCGCCTGCACAAGCCCGTGTACACGGCAGGGCTCGCTGGAGACTTCCTGAACTGGCACTCAGGTGACAGCCAAACCCAGGCTGACTTTTATGGGCTGTGGACACTGACCTAAATCGGAGGGTGGGAGGTGAGCCTGAGCGGTCAGCTGTGTCCACCTGGCAGGGAAAGCCAATGTCATAACAGGAAGGTGAGAGGCTGGAGTCACACGGGTTGCCACCTCTGCAAAGGGGCAGGGAGGCAACAGCTACAGGGGCGATGGCCACATATAACCCAGGGCTCTGGCTAGGGCAGTTGCTGCAGGGAAGGGACACAATACGGGAGGCCACAGGATCATGGGAGTAAAATGACAGGGGACATAAGTCACTCGCACAGAGCTGAACCCAAATGGTTTACAGCTCCTCTTTCTTCTCCTCACACTGATTGGAAAGATTTCAAAGCCCCTGGTTGGCCATGGACACCAAGGTAGGGGGGGATGGGGAGCAAGCTGCTTGGCATGGAGGGCAGAGGCCGCTTACCACAGCCTCTCATCGGAGCAGCTCATGTTATGTGACGTGTGGACTGGACTCTGGTGCTCGGAAAGGCTCTGAAGACTGGGGCTCCTGCCTCCCCCTCCTGAGCTCAGGGCCTGGATCCAACCACACCACTCCCATTGCTCTTTTCCTTTCTGGCTGAGGAGCCTCCTGCAGCCTGACCTCCACTAGTGGGCTTTTCTGCCCCTGGGAACACCCCTCTGTAGGTGATGGTTTCTGGCAAGGCCACCCGAGATCTCACACTAAAAACTCTCCGGATCCAGCCCCGCCTACTCATTTGACACAAGCATTAGACGTGGTGCTGCTGGGAAGGACCCTGCAGACAGGGCGCATGAGGTGGTGTGACAGGTGGGACAGTCTCATAACCCCAGCTGGGCCTAGAGCTTGGACTAAGGAATCAGGAAGAGGCAAAAGTTTCACTAGGACCGGCGTATGGAAGAGGTGGGCAGTTCTAGAACCTTCTACCATGACTGATGATGGGTTTCTAAAATGCCAGGGTAACCCTATGGCCAGGGCAGGGGCTCAGGTACATGCTCTCTACTTCTCCCTCTCTCTCTCTCCCTCCACCCTTCTCCCTGTTCTCACTCATTAGGCTCTATGGTGCCTTCACACGTAGGACCTGCCTCAGGGCTTCAAACAAGCAACACCAGCTCAAGGCTGTCTCCTCATCGAGCAACAGAAACCCTGGTTAGGAGCCACTAGATCTGTCCAGATATTACTTGGATTCTGTCTCTATTCTTCCAGTGGGACCCGTCTGGGTTGGAAGGGTTGGAAAAGGAAGCCAAGGTCTCCAGGACTTTTTATCCCCTGTAATTTGCCTCCCTTACTAGGCAGGGTTTTCTCCCAAATGCAGGGAAGGGATAGTCACCACCGGTAGAAGTTAGCACCAAAGCAGGGGCGAACTTTGTGCTCACGCCCCTTCTCACCTACCCTTCAACTAGCCAGAACCACGATGCTTTTCTTCTTCTGACCACGCAGCGGCTCCCCAGTGTGGTAAGATCCTCCCAGGGGACAGTCACTTCTTCCACCCTCAGGTGCCAGTGCCCGTGTGCACGGACTGTATAATTACGTATTGTAAAACACCAAGATTGCTTGGCAGGGACACACGTGTAAACATTTGCTGTCGGCTGGGACCAGTCTGGTTGCGGCGGGGTCTCACGAAGACGGCAGGTGCAGTTCCACTGCCGGGGACCCACAGGTCTTTGTGCCGAACAGTCGGGACGGAGGACTTGCCCTCCTGGCTGCAGCATTGGACAGGCGGCGTGGTCTTTTGTTTTTGCTGTTGCCATGGTGGTTGTGTGTGTGTTTTCAAAACACGTTTTAAAAGGAAACGGGCAGAAGAACAACTGCACAGCTGGCTACATCTTTGGGTTACTGGACTCCAGGGCACCGAGGCCGAACCTCTCAAAGCGGGGAACAACTTTGCTGCAGTTAATGCTGTGAAGAGGAACAAAATCCGGGGTTATGGCTCTGCCGGCCTCGACCCCAGCAAGGGAACCTGGCCCACACCAAGAAGTGATGATGACCCGCAGCCCACAGCCGTGGCAGCTACCCCTGCGCAGTCCTCGGCCCTGGCCCCACCCCCACGCCTGGGGCCAGTCACGTGGCTCCCTCACCTCTGACTCCCAGAACCAGGGGGCACCACTAACTGCTGTGGGCTCATGGGAGCCATTTCCCTACCAGTTCTGTGCGGTGCTGGGGCAAGAGAAATTTGAGTCTCAACACCAGCAGGAATAGTGCATGCTCCTTTTAGAAATGGTGCCCGGCTGGACCTGCTGGTGCACGCCTGTCATTCCAGCTGCTCAGGATGCTGAGGCAGGAAGACTACAAATCTGAGGCTAGAGTAAAAAATCAAAAGGGCTGGGGATGTAGCTCAGTAGTAGAGCACCCCTGGGTTCAGGCCCCAGTACTACAAAAATGAACAAAAAAGTGCAAAAGGAAAACAGTGCTCAGGTACTGGCCAAGTCAGGAGGCTCTCTGGGAATGGCCGAGGTGTGACTCTGAGCCAGAGTCCAGAGACCCAGAGGCAGGAAGACTGGAGGGGCTCAGCACGCACCCAGCAGCACAGTGACTGTCAGCGGGCTAATGCTGAACTCTGACAGTCTGCAGGGCCAGGACAGGTGTAAGGGGAGCAATATGGTGGGGGATGGCTGGGCCAGCAGCAGCTGAGCTCCCAGGACGCAAACTGGGGACAGGCGCCGCTCTGAGCAAGGTCAGCTTTTCTGAGGGTGCCGCTCTTTCCAGTGGGTATTTTGCACAGCAATGGGACCTTTCGTGGCTACTGTCCAAATCTACAGAAGGGACACTGACAGGATCCCGAGGGCGCCTGGGACCATCGCACTGGCCTCAAGGCAGCTCGGTAACTGCTCCACTTCTTGCAGGATGAAGTCCCCGTGGGTTAGAGGGGTTAGAAGCCAAGCACCCCTCCCCCGTTCTTAGCACACGGTCAGCAGGAAGCTCGTTAAGGTGTTAGTAGTAGACAGGCCCCGCGCACGCAGCCAGACCATCCCTCGGAAGAGCCAGAGAGAAAGAAGAGTCCCGTCCAGGGAGGTGGCTGGAGCTGCGCAGCACTGCGGGGGCCTGGCTAGCGCAATCCTCTACCGTCAGAAGTTACTTGCGCACACGCAGGCCACGTGGAGACAGAAGGAGGCTGGTTGTAAAAACAGCACAAGAAGTCTGGAGAGGGAAGAGTAGAGCAGCAGAGACAGCATCCCCTGGGTTAGTGCCCACTTGGCATTTTGCATTTTAGCAGAAGTCACAGAGCTGAGTTGTCAGTTGGGAGGCAGAAAGCTCCTGGTGCATGCAAAGCATCCAGGCTACAACCTACAAGGGACAGAGAAAGGCAAGAGTGGCATCAGAAGCTGAGCCCAGAGGAGACACAGGACCCTGAGACCTAGCCAGAGCTGCCGGCCAGAGGAAATGCCCGACTGCATTCCCTGGGTAAGGGAGTCTGAGTGTCCTACGTGGAGCAGTCATGGCCGCTTCCACAGAGGCTGGCCGGACCACAGCTCCCCGGCTTCTGGCTGCCGAGGCTGACTTCTGTGAGTGGACCACTTTGGCTCACCGGATTTGCTTCTTTTGAGCTCTGGCCAGAGCAGGGACCCTGGGCGCAGGGCAAGCCGTCTGTGCACTCACGGTATGCACAGAGGCCGCAGCACATGCCACGGGTCTCTCCCACCCACCGAGAGAAACACAAGCCCACATGGCCCTTGCTGGTGGCACTCTGGCTGCGGGGCGCCACTGCATTACGGGGGAAAGCCAGTGGTTATGGGAAGCTGGGCTGCAGGGACAGAACAGGAAGTAGGTGTGCAAAGGACAGCCACACGCGGGCAGGGGAGAAGGGAAATGAGAGAAACACACTATTCCTCCAGGACCGGACAGGAGTTCTTAAAGTCAGGGTGACCATAACGTCCTTTGCCGTAGTAGCGGCTCCGCCAGCGACTGCACGTGCCCCACGACCGTTCCAACGGGAGCAGGAAAAGCGCCGTCCAGCATCAGCCAGCGGGCGACACCAGCCGGGCAGTGGACAGGCAGAGGAGTCAGGAAGGTGGGATCGGGGAGACGACGGCAGGTCAGCATGTCCGCCACCCACCCCCAAAATAAAAAAAGCAACAAAGCCAATGGGAAAGAAAAGAGAAAATGACAATTAGAGGCTGAGGGTGCAGAAAGTGGAAATTATTAACAGAAAGCCTGACACGGATTCATTCAGATCTGCTGCATCTTCCCTCTAAGAAGTCGGGACTGACAGCTCTGAGCTGGTAACAGCTCCCGTTTGGATGAGATCGTGTGCGTTCGCGATAGTATGGCTATATGCAATATGCCCACTGAGACTCGGTTTCCTGTCTGTGATACAAGGGGGTGCTGATTAGTTTCTGGAAAAGGAACTGTGCCCTGCATGCCAGCGCCTACCTGGCGGGTGGCCCAGGCAGCTGCGGCCCAGGATGTAGAGTGGCCCCCGGTCTGCAGAGCAGCTTAGAACATGGCCTTGCTGCCCTGCTCAGGGAACCCTGTGCTCCATCCTGGCTGGGCCGATTCCTCTTCCAGCCCCACTCCGATAACCATTCATCCTCTAGAGACCTTTCAGTCCCCAGGCAGGCAAAGAGGTTCCCGCTAGTGCCGCCACGGGGCTCTACACTCCCTCCCAGCACCCAGCTTGTCAAGATCATTGTCTCATTCACTGAGGCACCTGTCAAATATCTGTTCTCCATCTCCTTGGTTCCTGATCTGTGCCAAGAGCTGGGGATACAGGTGATGAAACAGAGTTGTGCTGGATGGAGACTGCCCTACAGTGTGTGTGTGTGTGCTGGCTTTATCCTGATTAGATGCCACACTCTGCGCTGGGGGACCTCTGGCCTCGGCCATCTGTAGCCCAGCTGTGCAGCAGCAACGGCCGACTAAAATTCAACCATTCACCCCCCATCTGAACAGCCGAGCACCTCTCATCTGGGAACAGATGTTCCAAAGGCTGAAACTCTTCTGAGTTCCAACATGGATCAGGGATGCTCAAAATGTAGTCTGTACAAATATTCCAGTAGCAGAGAAACTGGTCTTTTGGGGCCCAAGCATTTCAGAGAAGGGATGCTCAGTCTATGTGAGATATTCTCCCCCATCCTAAGGGCAAAAGTTGAGCAGCAGAATGAACCACATGTTTTCAGTGACTTCTGCTTGTACCCTGTTTGGGTGACTTGTGCAGGGCCTCTCCTCACCTGCATCGTGGGGCCCAGGTTGGGTCTTCCCTAAGAAAGGGCCTGGGATACGAACATGGCTACCAGCTATGACGGGTTTCAACAACTTCAAAGGGTCTTTAGAAGAAAAATGTGACAGACTGTGCCCCTGAAAGCCTGTAGTATCTACTACCTGACACCTTCCAGAACAAGGAGCTCGCTACCACACACTTCTGATATCATGTGTGAGCTCTGGGTGTGCAGCTTCTCCAGGGACCTGGAGGTGTCACAGGTACACGGGGACCGGGGCCCAAGGGCTCTTGGCAGTGGGTGGTACATAGGCTCTTGCTCTCTACTCCTATCAAGGCCAGCTCCTCTTTATCTGTCTCAATACTGGGGCCTGGTGGGAGATTTCATTTTTAGAAAGTATCCTTCGCCTTGAAAAAGTCTAAAGCTGCTAGGCATGCATGGTGGTGCACACCTGTGATCCCAGCACTCCCGAGGCCAAAGCAGGAGGGTCTTGGATTCAAGGCCAGCCTGAGCTACGCAGCAAGTTCAAGACTAGCTTGGAACATACTGAGACCCCAGCTCAAAAAAAGAAAACAAAAACAAAAAAACAAACAAACCCAGTCTAAAGCTATTCATGTCCAGGAGGCCAATCTGGGGCCAAGTATGGTCCATCATTGGTTTCTGTACAATCCACAAACTGACAAAGATTTTCACCTATCAAAATGGCTGAGGGTGGGCATATAAAGAACTATTTATTGATATGTAAGCTATCTAACTCAAGTTTCTATCATCAAATGCTGCTAGAGCAAAGTGAGCTTGCCGGCTTCTGTTTAGTCTGTGTAGACCCCTGCCACGGATGGCAGGGCCAAGCTGGAGCAGTAAAAGCCACGCTGTGCACACCACCAACGCCAGGGCCAGGAGTTAGAACTTGATTTCCTTCTGCTAAGCCTAAAATAATTACTTGGTCTTTTTCTGCTAGACTTTGAGCATCCTGGATCTTGTCTGGCCTTTTTTTTTTTTTTTGAGACAGGGTCTCACTTTGTAATTCAGGCTGACCCTGAGCTCACTATGTAGCCCAGGCAAGCCTGGAACTCGGCAATCCTCCTGTCTCTGCCTCCCAAGTGCTGGGATTACAGCCGTGAGCCACCATGCCCAGCACTGTGGTATGTGGTTACTGGGGACTGAACTCAGGACCCTGCACTTGCGAGGCAGGCGCCAGAACCACTGAGCTAAACCTCCGGACCCCCGCCTTTTTTTTTTTTGAGACAGGGTCTTGCTTTGTAGTTCAGGCTGGCCCTAAGCTCACTATGTAAGTCCAGGCAAGCCTCCAATTTAGCAATCCTCCTGCCTCTGCCTCCCGAGTGCTGGGATGACAGGCACGAGCCACTACGCTGGGCACTGTGGTATGTGGTACTGAATGCCAGTGGGTGTGAGCCACCATGCCCAATATTATTGTATGTTGTTACCAGATCAAACCAGGGACCTTGCACTTGCTAGGCAGGCGCCAGAACCACTGAGCTAAATCTCTGCCTCTGAACCTACTTCTGACACTTGATCTTAGCCGAAAGGCTGAGAAGTGATTGACCCTACTTTTTAAAGGCTGGCAACTAAGGCCCTAATCGAGGCCCCAGATCCTCACAAGGGGCACAGCAGGA
This sequence comes from Thryonomys swinderianus, assembly GCA_004025085.1. Classification (NCBI taxonomy): domain Eukaryota; kingdom Metazoa; phylum Chordata; class Mammalia; order Rodentia; family Thryonomyidae; genus Thryonomys; species Thryonomys swinderianus. The sequence continues at coordinate 81,937 of PVIC010001375.1, read as the reverse complement.
CAGAGGTCTTTTAGACTATTCTGGAATAGGTGGCCAGAGGGACAGAGAAGAAAGAGAACAAGAGTACAGAAGAAGTGACAGTGGCTTCTGCTGCCCCGCGGAGACCCTCCCACCACGTCATGGGGACAAAGAGTAGTGTGATAACAGAGGAAAAGGGCTTTTGGAATCTAAGTACCAGAGAAAGACAAGTGGCGGTGCTGCATGGCGGGTGGCTAACCAGCTCAGGGTCTGAGTCAGGGCCATTTTAATGCTGGCTCTGTCTGGTGAAGGGGCTCCTTAGTACCTGCGTGGCTCTGAGCTCTACCCCGCCCACCCCGCCCTGCCCCCCACCCCGCCTTGCCCAGGTTCCACCATCAGCACTGGTCTGAGAACAGTGACACACGGACCTTCACAGATGGCAGCCAGAGGTGCTCACCTGTCCCCAGCATCAGCTCAGTAAGTAAACTCCTGGCTTCTCTCTGGCTACTGTGCCCTCCGTGCTCCCCAGATCAAAGTCTGGGGAAGGCGCGGTGACGGCGCCCTCTGCGATGCCAGAGAGGTGGCTCACTAGGAGGTACTTACTCCGCTGACTTCCAGAAGTGCCCGGGGTGCGAGAGCCGCCGGTTCAGCTTAGGCAGCTTCTCCAGCATGTCCATCAGCAAGCTGAAGCTGGGTCTCTCCTGCAGCTCGAAGGCCCAGCAGGCAGACAGGATCTCCTGCAAACGGAGCTGCTGTTAGTGGTGTGTGTGCCGGCTGGCAGGAGGAGGGCATGGCTGGGCACTCACACAGCATCACTGCAGGGCTCTCTCGTGCCCTGGTTGCCCCCTGAAGACCCAGCACAGGAGCTGTCCATTCAAAACGAACTGTACGAGCCTGCCTGTCTCCCCCAGTTCTTCTCAGGCCCTTTCTCCCTTGAGTGACAGCAAACAAGGGGAACAGACTAATAATGGGGAGAGATCAGGAACGGCAGTGGTTGGCTCGTGGAAGATGGAAAGTGGAAGGGTACAATGTTCCCTAGGGACTCAGAATACGTGCAGGGTGGGGCTGAAATGGTAGTGAAAGCCTCAGTTTGACCAGAATGGAAGATGGGCTCATAAGGAGGGTCAGCTGTGAGCTGGCGGAAGAGCAGTCCCAAGTGCCGCCCTCAGCGGGCAGGGGTTGAGTCTCACACACCCAGGGAGACAAGCAACATGAGCTTTTGTTCCAAAATACAACAGGGAGTGGGTACCTGTGAAGTCAAGGAAACTGGAGAGATCAAAGATGTAACAGATCAGAACCCTCTCTCAGGAGGAGTGTTTGTGTACACTGGCATACGCATGTGGATGTGCACGCGTGCAAGAAGCTACCCTATCAAACAAGACCAGGATGCCCTAAAAATAAAATTACTAAAGAAAGAAAAACACCGGAAACCGAAAATAGAATCTGTGAACCAAACATGAGGAGTTTGAGGATCAAATAATCTAGGAAATTCCCTAGATTGTTGACCCATTTAGATAGGGAAGGAAAATATAAAAGGCAAACGACTCATTGAGAAGAACTCCATTCTATCACATGGGAGTTCCCACAAGAGAAAATAAGAAAGAGGGCAGGAAATTATTGAAGAGAAAAAAAATTTCCCCAAAAACTTCCAAAAGAAATGGTTGAAAAGATCAAATGGTGAAACCTGACTTAAAAAAGAAACAGCCAGCACTCAGATATATTTTTATGAAATTGTACTGTAGCAAGGACAAAGAAAACATCCTAGGTGCTTCCAGCAAAACTGAGGCAAGGCATCTACAAAAGGCTGCGAATCAGACCATCACTAGACTTCTTACCAATGTATCTGACAACCAGTAGACAACACAGAAAAACTTCATGTTCTGAAGGGAAAATAATTCTGAACCTACAATCCCACTCCTGATGTGCCACAAAATAAGGGACTTTTCAAATGTGCAACCATTCAAAGATTACTCCTGTGTCCAGTGGGGGGACAGTTTCTATAGTTTTACTTGCCTTTTACAAGAGTGAAAATAAAGTCAGAAACATGGAATACAAGAACATGCCATTGCCCCAGGAATAAATACAAAGGAAACAGAGGGTAATAGCTGTACCACAGGCATAAATCCACTAACTGTGATGATCAGAAGTGAGTAGGCCTGAAAAGTATGGAACACATTGCATTCAATAAGCAGCAGCCTGGGGCAAGGATTTAGCTCAAGTGGTACTGCACCTTGGAAGTACAAGAGCCAGAGTTCAACACCTAGTACTGCAAAAAAAAAAAAGGCACCAGCTAGTGCTGGGGATTTAGCTCAGTGGTTCCGGCACCTACACACACACACACACACACACACACACACACACACACTCACTCTCGCTCTCTCTCTCTCTCTCTCACACACACACACACACACAGCAGTGGGAGCTAAAAGACCTCATAAATATAAAGGTGTTTTGTTTTCCTTCTCTCAAGAAAACAAACACATGGCATTGGCTGCAATCCTACCTACCTCCGAGGCCACTGTGAAAGAATTACTTGAAAGCAAGAGCAACCTAGACAACACAGTGAGACCCTATCTCAAAGAGTAGAGGGGTAGGAACTATGGGAAACTCTAAGACTGCCTAAGAAAGCCACGGTTCAAACATGAAAACACCGAATCCATGACCCTCTGAGTAACAGAAAACACAGAAGAGGCAGATTCACAAAGCAGAGAATGTAATCCAGGCCAACCACCCTTCTGGGGGGCAGGCAGCGTCTCTCACAATGCCATACAAGGCTTCATCTTCCCACCTTCAGCCTCAGTCTACCAGCACAGCACGGGAAATTTAATCACGCCAACAGAAAGTCAATGTTAAGCATAACGAGCAAAGTGGAAGCCGGGCCAAGTTTTGTAGCAGAAGGAACAGGGTGGAGGAGGGAAGAACTCATAGAACACAAAGTTGGTGACTCTGGACAGCGACCTGGAAGAAGGGACTTCGGCTTTTCCCTAAGAACCTTTCTTCCATGACCTGCTGGCCGGGGCACACGAATTCTTAGGGAAGGTGGCGAATTCACTGCCATGTCTGCATGTAAGGCATGTAAGGCAATCCCTGGGGTGAAGCAGTGTGGCTGGAAGGACAAAGAAATGTGCTGCTCAGAGGGCAAACTACTTTTGGCAGTGTCAGAATAACGTTTCACTGCCACTGGCCACTGCCCACCACACAGCAGTTCCAAAAAAAGAGGGCAAAAAAGAAAAAGAAAAGATGAGACTACAGGCGATTAGAGGCTAGCTGGGTACACATTTTCTGTCTCCATTTCTTCATTCTCTGGCCTCGATTTATTCTTACAAGGCTTCCACACTCTTCTTTCTAAGAAATCCTTCCAATTAGTTCAGGCATCTTCAGAGGGCTTATTGAAATGATGTTATATTTGATTTACTTTGCTCCATGGCAGGACCTGTCAGATGGTTGAGGTGCAAAATATTCTTACAGCTTTGCTTCTCCAAGAATGACACCAAAAGACCCATCTGGAGTTCCGATCCTGTGCTGAGAGAAATCTTCCCAATCAGTTCTGGACTCTGGCTGTGCTCCAGAATTTTCTGAGGAGCTTTATTTAAAAATAAAACACTTAAGGAAAAAAAAAAACATAGCCTCAGTCTGATCTCAGATCAATTAAATTGATATTCCTGGGGTGGGGGTTGGCCTAGGTCTTCATTCATTTTTAGATGTACTCTAGGAATGGAACGTAGGGACTTTCTCCATCCCCAGCCAGTCCTTTTATTGTTTTATTTTGAGATAGGGTCTCACTATGATGCTCAGACTCGATTTGACCCTGTGATTCTCCTGCCTCAGCCTCTGGAGTAGCCGGGCTTAGGGCCATGCACCACACCTGGCAACATGGGTACTTTTGAACAGCTCTGGGACAACTCTGATGAGGAGCTCAGCACCAAGGCCTGACTTCCTTCAGCTCCGGGACCAGCACCGCTCTGCCCCAGGCCTCTGCTCCCCAAGGACAGTACATAACGCCTGCTCCAGGTGCTAGGAGTGCAGAAAGCAAATAAGTTGTTGCCAGAAAAACTGTCTGAGGATATCTTTTCTTAAAAAAAAAAAAAAAAAAAAAAAAAAAAAAATATATATATATATATATATATATATATATATATATATATATATACCCTATTTTATACAAAGACATTCTAAATAATGTTACTGTAAAGGTAAAAGTTGGAAATGACCTATATCCAGTGACACAAGGAATTACATTATGGTGCAATCATAGGTTGGATAATCAGCATTTGTTAAAAACCTGGGGTAATAAAAATGCCATGTGGACAAACGTGTGATACAAAAATAACCTACATGTTATGATTGTGACTTTCTTTAAGACACATATTTTTAAAAGACTAGAAGGCAAGCCAGGCCCTCTGGAGGCTGAAGCAGGAGAATCGCCACAAATCTGAGCCTTGGGTTACAAAGGGAGTTAAAAGGCCAGCAAGGACTATGTAGCAAGAACAAACAGGGGAAAAGAGGTCAGGCGTGGCAGCCCAGGCCTATAATCCCGGCGTTCTGAAAGGCTGACTCAGGAGAACTGTGAGTCTGAACACAGCCTAAGCAACCTGAATGTAGCTTAGAATGAAGGCTCTAGGTTCAATTCATAGTACTGGAGAAAAGAAAAGACTTGGCCTAACAGTTCTTTCTTAAGGTGCAAGAATAGTCCAGGGAAGCTAGTAGCCAGCTGACTGGCTGGGAGGCGGGCCCCAGAAGATCAGGGACGCATCCTCACTGCACCCGCCCACTACCTCAGCTGCTGCTGTACCACCTGGCCAGGAAGTCCAGTGTTGGAGCTGCAGACTAGCCTCTGGCACCACGTCTGAGAAGCATTTTGCACTTCAACCTAATGACGTCTACTCCTAAGGAATACGGTAGATCAATACAAGGTCACTTTCAACGAGCCCTCTGAAGTGTCTGCAGAGATCTCTGAGGAAGATGAGGTGGATTCATCACCGTGCCCTGTGCGGTTTCTAAGTGGCGATCCTGCTAGTGTGGGTCATGACCATGACAAGCAACTCAGCCTCCTGGACTTAAAGCTGGAAAGGCCGGCACTCCCTCCACGAAGCTCTTCACAGTGAAGCCGCCTGGTAGCTACAGCGGATACTAAGCACCCAACACACTGAAAACGCTGCCGCAAGACTGTGCCACACATAGCACAGAAAACGCCTGTGCAGAGAAACCATCAAACGAAAACCATCCAGAAACAAGAAATCAGCAGATATCATTAAGATTCAGCACTGGGAAACAAGTTTGTTGTGGGAATTTTGATTTGTGTTGAATAGTCATGAAAAACACAGAGAAAAGACTTGGTACCACAGCACAGCCTCACTATTTGTATTTTTGATGAGTGACTTTTTATCTTTACTCACATCAGTAATAGATAAGGCTTTCATCTCTCTTCATCTCCTAAATCAATCGAAATCAGTCTTAAAGAAGGAAACTAAGACAAAGTTGACAATGGAGTGATTCTGATACACTTTATTTTCTTCTCTCTGCTTCCCTGCTTCCCCCCACCTTCAGTAAACATATGCTGCTTTTTTTTTTTTTTTTTTTTTTTTTTTTTTTTTTTTTTGGTGAGACAGGGTCTCACTTTGTAGTCCAGGCTGGCCCTGAGCTCACTACGTAGCCCAGGCAAGCCTGGAACACAGCAATCCTCCTTCCTCTGCCTCCCGAGTGCTGGGATTACAGGCGTGAGCCACCACACCCAACAAACATATGCTGCTTTTAATTTCGAATGTGACACCTCCTGGCGGCAGACTCAGGGCAGGCAGATAAAGGGCAGCCGTACCATGGGCCCAGCCTCCCCACTCTGCTCCCCCAGAGCAGGGGCTACTCACATTGACTTCCTTCCCCAGGCTGATGGAGCCCAGGACCCGCTTCATTCCTTCCCCGCTTCCAATCTGCCAGATCAAGGCCTCTGCAGGCTGGTGCTTAAAGGGCCAATCTCTTGCTTGTAGCTCATACCACACAGTCCTGTGGAGACCCAAAGAGGCATGAGCTCCTGGGCTGCTCGGTCCAGTCCATGTCCAGAAGTTTGGTGGATCGGGGTCCGCACTGCTTTCCTTCCCTCCAGCCTTCAGGGGATGCTATGGCACTGGAGAGACCCCCTCCTGGGCCCCCAGGGACCTGGGCCCTGTGCACCTACTCCCCCCATGGTGTGAAGTCCAAGGTAGCCCAGGCCTGGACAGAACACTGGGCTTGCTCTGGCCCACGCTTGAGCCCAGCTCTGCCAACTACTAGCTGCAAGGTCCTGGTACAGCTGCTCAACTCAGTAAGCTGATGTCTGTTGTGAGGCTGCTAAAGTGACAAAAATGCCAAGCCCAGTATAAGCCACACATCTCACTTTGGCAAGGACACAGTTAGAGGTCAGGGAGGAAGTGGCACTCAGGCCACACCAGAGAGAGCGCACGGTGACTGCGAGTGAGCCTTCCTCAGCTACTCCAAATCCCCTTAGCTTTTCAACTTACTGGGACAGGGACATTCTAATTAGATATTCACTGTCCAATCACTGTAAGGACCACTTGAGACATGAGGATCCTGGGCTGAATGAAGTCTGTTGCACACAGAAAATAACCATCAGACTGTGAAGACTTACTAATAAGGGAATGAATAGATAATGTCTATGTTTTTATTCACTGCATATCACTTTAGACATGCTGGATTGAAACAGACTGTTGAAACTATGTCACTTGTTTTTTTTTTTAACATGGCAACAGTCACACCTACAAGAATATATCTGGTTTGCATTGTATTTCTCTTGGTCAGCATCCCAGTGCTGCATGGGCACTACGGGCTGGTTGGCAGGATGCCCAGGCATCCCAGGGTGAGAGGGAAATCACTGGTTAGCTCTGGCAAGTGTCCCAGCAGAGCAGTGGGCGAGACTGACAGCCAGTGCTTAAACCAAGATCTAATTTAGTCCTTGTGAAACACCTGTCTTGGAGGTGCTATTATCTTAAAGCTGGGAGACAGGAGGCCAAAGATGTAGTCGCTCAGCCAACAAGTAACAGAGCCATGATGCAAAGCCAGGTTTGCGTCCACTCCAAAATCTAGCACTCAGCAACTTGGCGGACACCTCCCCTGCCTGCCTCCAGGGGCTACCAACGCCCTCTCTTTGGCCACACTCAAAGTCCAAGCACCAGAATCCTGCTCACCCAAATGCGTAGACATCTGCAGCTTTGGAGAAGGGCAGCTGGTCCTCGTCCTTGCCAGGGGTCATCTCACGCACGATCTCAGGGGCCAGGTAGCACAGCCAGTCATGGGACAGCTTCAGCTGGTTCTCACGCCTGGGACCAGGATCAGAGCACAGAGTCTCAGCAGCCCTCCTGGGCACTGTCTGCCCTCAGGCCAGGGAACCACCCACACACCCATCCCGACCCAGCTGAGGCATGGATGCTTCTAGGGGCTATCAGGGAAGACATCACCAGGCTCTTCCAGGGAAGCAGCCCAAGGGCAGGGAACGGCTGGCGGCAGTGTCTGACTCTGCTGGGCCTGGGCCTGTCTCTGTCCAGGAAGCCAGGCTATCTCCCATCTCCCATTGGCCTGGGGACTCTACCTGGCTGCCACTCTTCCTCTGGGGTCTCCCTGGAGGCTCTCAGGGAGAAGCCTCTCTCCCCACCCCTTTGAGGGTGGAGGGACTCAACGCTGGACACTTTTCCTCATTGTGGCAGTGGGACCTGGACCGTCACCCATACTGGTGAGCAGCCAGGTTAAAAAGGAGTTGGAGAGCCAGTCTCCATGGGGCTCAGCTGAGAATCAAAGTCCATCAGGGATGAAACTATGAGCCAGGCCCGATTCTGGACCAGAACCATAAGGGCCAGGCCGAAGCTGCTAGGTGCTTCCTACAGGGGGGCCTGCTTCTCAGCAGCACAGCCAGAGCACCCGGACCCGAGCAAGCCCACCAGCACCCAGCTCTCCTGTCCCAGCCGGCGCCCAAGCCCACTCACCGTTCCTCTCGGACCACACCCGAGATCCCAAACAGCCCGAAGTCTGTGATGACCACTTTGCCATTGTCGTAGAAGACATTTTTGGATTTGAGATCTTTGTGTACAATGCCCTTGGCGTGCAGGTAGCCCATTCCCTGAAAAACAGTGAGGCTCACATAGGCGGGGGAGAGAAAATAAGGGGTGACGCTGAGTTTTTACCCTGTGACAGGCTCTGCGCTAACCGATTTCGCAAGTTCCCTCATTAATCCTCACAATCCTGCGCTGCATACTCTCCCCATTTGACCAACAAGGAAATCAAGACTCAGAAAACCGAAGTCACTTCCTTCAAGGTGCACAGCAGTAATCTAGCAGAGCTTGGACCTGCCTCCACGCCTGTCCGTGCTCTTTCCATGAGTACAGGCTGCCAAACAGTCATCTCAGACTTGGACAGTTGTGATGCGTAGACAGGTGATTGTTGGGAAGCCAGGGAGGTGGAAGAATATAGAAAGTAAAATGATCCTGGCTCAGCGAATAGCCCAGTGGTAGAGAACACGCCCAGCATGCACATGGCCTTGGGTTCCATTCCTAGCAATGCATGGAAAAAAAAAAAAAAAAACCAACGACACCCCCTGGGTCAGGTCATAAAGGCCCGAACAAGTTTGGGTCTCCCGCCACCAGCATTTGGGCAGCTGGTCTCTGCTCTCAATCAGAAGGGGAAACAGAGCACCACTTCCACAAAGAGGTCTCCAAATTTGGCCACTGCGAATATCCATGCTGTGGTACAAGGAGCCCTGAATTACTCACTACATGGCCTCAGACAGTGCCCATCTCTCTGCAGCTTGGCCTCCTCATCTGTTCGTGCCAGGGCAGCCAGGGGTGATTTCCCATGAGCGCTCTTTGGAACCAACACTGACTGGCCAGGTGCATGGAACACAGGTGACTTGACACAGCATAACCTCATCCAAGGTCCAAGCTGTTCTCAAACACTATACTCAGGGCTCCTGCGTCCTCTGGCGCCCTTGGGCACAGGGGCGAGATGCCAGAGCTGAATGCCATCCCTGCAACTCAGAAAGAAGCAGCAATGAAACCAGCCTCCACACCACTGGCATATCACACCTTCTGGTGTCCTGGGAGGGTGTGGAAAGGGGACAAACTAGTGAAAAACACACCACATTTAGGAGATACCATAAGCCAGAACCTGACAGAACCACTTAAGCAAGGCAGATTCTCCTCTGAAAGAGGAAGGAAGGTGTGAGGCCACTGGGGCCACTCCCCTTGGGCCTGGGAAGAGTTGTCTCAATGATGGGGTCAGGGAGCCCCAGGAATGCTGTTTCCCCAGATTCTGTTTCGAATACAAGGTGGTCCTTCTGCAAACGTCTGCCCATTTCCCAAACCAAACCAAGGCAGGAGCCTTCCCTGGTAGCCAGACAGAGGCACAGCCTCTGTGGGCTGAGTAGGGAGCAGCTCTGGAATGAGGTGGACAAGTCATTGTACGGCTCTGAGCCCTATTTGTGAAACAAGTACCATAGCCTGAAAGGTACATTTAAAGGGACAGGATCTGGACTCTTATTTTCCTTTTCCAGAACTCTACAGGTATCTCTACGGGTCTAAAAACTGTAGATCCTCTAACCAAAGGCCCAGCCCCTTTTATTTCTTTTGCCAAAGGACCACAGATAACTCCATAAAGGAAGTGACTCATAGGCTCCAGCAGAAGGAGAGAGGAGGGTTTCTCAGTAGGATGGAAAGAAGCCAGCGGAGAAGCAGCTTCCAGTTCTACAGCCCTAAAACCTTTAAGTGACTATATCTCCTGGGCCCGGAACCACCCTGAGGGCTCCTCAGTGTGACTCAGCGGTCAGCGCCCAGACACGGACTCCCCTGGGTGCAGAGGCAGAGGCAGAGGAGCGTGAGGGAGCAGTGCAGGAAAGGGTAAGACTCGGAGAGGCTGGGGTGGGGGAGGGAGAAGAAACACCGAAGCTCCCACCGCGCTCTTAGAAAGAAGATGGGTCACAGTGAAGGCAGAAATGACATTTTTCGGCTTCAGTTTTCAAAAGTTTAGTTCACTACCTTAGCAACACAGAAATGTCATGCAGCAATCTTGGTTTATCTACAAATGTCATTGTGATTTTCACCTTTCCTAAAAACAGGTACACACAAACACAGACACCCCAGAAGAGAAAGAAAGGGAAGGGAGACAGAGAAGAGAAAGGAAAAGAAGGAAGGAGAAAATGAGAAGAAAAGATAGATGGGGAAAAAACTGAGTTATATGAGACAGTTTCTCAACATAACTTTTTTTGTGTCTGTGTGGAGACATGGTCTCACTTTGTAGCTCAGGCTGGCCCTGAGCTCCCTATATAGCCTAGGAAAGCCTTGAATGTTCCTGCCTCTGCCTCCTGAGTGCTGGCATTATAGGCATGAGTCACCAAGCCCTGCACTGTGGTATGTGGTACTGATTGCGGGGGCGGGGGTGAGTCACCATGCCCCATATTGTTGTATGTGGTTACTAGGATTCGAATCAGGGACCTTGTGCTTGCTAGGCAGGTGCTGGAACCACTGAGCTAAATCTCTGGCCCTCAACATAACTTTTTAAAAAAGGAAAGAAAAGAACTTCTATTTGCCTATATTTTCTATTTATTTGGCCTGTTTATGGCTAAATAAAGCAACAAACAAGCTCTTCTTTCACTTTTATTTACTTACTTTTTTAAGGTAAAGAAAGAAATGAAGGGGGCTTTTCGTTTGGTGCCAGGACCTGCTCACTGGAAAGTGGCCTTGCAAACTTCAAGACAGAAAAGGCTGGGTCCTTCTGTGTCCCAGGAAGTTAAAGTCAACCCTGCATCCTGATCGAGCTCACTGCCAAATGCCATCCCTGGATGACTGCACTTCCTCTCTGCACTGAGCCAGTGGGGGAGAGGATATCGGCAGCCTTAATTTACAAGGGAGAAAACCAAGGCTCACAGAAGTTAGGGAACCTGCCCAGGGCCGCGCAGCTGGTGTGGCCCAGAGCCAACCTGTTTCTAGAGATAGCTGAGCTCTTCCTCTGCTAATTCAGTTCTAGCAGTGCTGACCAGGCGAAGAGCCCCAGCTCTGAGCAGGTGAGACAGGGACAGAGTTCGGTCCCACCTTGAGGAGCCCCAGGTGGGAGAAGCAGAGCAGGTAGCCACACCCCGGTCCGATGTGTGGACGCAGCAGGAAGGAGGGGAGAGTTCCGGAAGCAGCCGGACACCCACCCTCCAGCTGCTGCGGCCCTTTACCTTGATGATCTCCTGAGCGATCTGCCTCGTCTTGTTGATGTCCAGCGATGTCTTGGGGTCCCTCACAAACGAGTGCAATGTGCGCCCCTTGCAGAAGCTGTTGAGGGTGATGTGCTCAGTCAGGTCAGGGAATGGCAGGGCCACGGGGCCCCTGTGGCCATCTGCTCCCAGAGGACTCCCCACAAAACCTGTCCTTAGCCAGACCTGCTGCCCCTTCCTGCTGGAGCCCCGCCTAAGGCCCAGGCCCACTCAGCCCACACCATGAAACCCAGCTCAACCAGGCTTCCTGCAACTCTGGGTGGCCCACTGCAGGAAGATCAAGGCAGGATCATGAGCAATGAAACAGCCAGGCAAGAACCCAGCCTTTAAAGCTCCTGCCCGGCTCTCTGGTGCTCACCGTGCACAGTCTCATTATTGCTTTTAGGTCCCAGAGCTTTTTTTTTTTTTTTTAAATAAAGCTATGCAGAAAGAGGGACAAGATGCTGAGATGACTGTCAGGGGATAACAGTGACTGGGCCCTCTAGCTCTATCAACTGCTAAAATCCAGGCTGAGGAAGGGCTCACGGACGGTGTATACGGTTCACTTTCCTGTTTGGGCAGTAGGTGGCTTATGTCCTCTTAGGAAGGGACTGGTTTTTCGGAAAAGTCTCCTGGAAGTAAGATTCTTGGCATCTCAGAGACTTTTAGAACCAAGAGGCAAGGGCTTTAGAATACTGGCTGATGGTCTCCTGGTCTGTGTTGCACCTTCCTCAGCACATTTGTGAGTGAATGTTTTGCTGTTTTGTTACAGGACACCCACTCCGGGTGCCCAGATGCATGGGAAGGTTGGGTGGATGGAGGACAGCAGCAGGGCTGTGAGTTAGGGGAGGCAGGGCTGGTGTGGCCACAGCCAGGCTCCCTGGGCATCAGCCTGTCCTGCTCTAGGCTGTAAGTTTATCATTCTCTGGTCGTCTCATACTGTTCAGGAGTTGTGGGAGTGGTTAGTTACAACATAGATAAACAAGCAAAGTGGAGATTAATTTATTTCCTTCATTGCTTTGAAAAGAAAAAAAAAATGGCCTTAAAGCACAGGATCCAGGTACAGGGAACACCACTGCTATGCTAATGAGGGCTCTCTTGGTTCAATGAGATGAGAGTGATTTTTAGATTCTTCTTGAAATTTCTATGTATGTTTCAGAGTTTCTCTAATGACCTCACTGCATTTCCTGACTTTAAAAACAAATAATAATATCATAAATGTCATGGGCAAAACTGCTCCCATGTCACAGCTGAGAAAGGCTTTTGGGATGCCAGTGGAGCAGGGGGCACTTTCCAGAGTGGAAAAGGGCTACAGACATCAGGTAGCCGGGCCGAGGAAGCAGCTCAGTGGTAGAGCCCTGACCTTGTATGTGGAGGGACCTACGTTCGTTTCTCAGAGCCACCCCCCAAAAAAGAGAGGACCCGGCTCTACAGTCAAGTGAGAAAAGGAAGGTGTGAACCATCACTCTTTCCCACATTTTTATAGAGGAATAGTTTAAAAACGCCTGAGTCCATGCAAAGCCTTTATTTTAATGGGAGGAATGAAGGTCTTTACCAAAGCCAGCTCCAGGGACAAGTGCCCAGTACAGGCGGCAGGAGACTAGACTTCTGCCTTTAATGGAATCGACAGTCCTCAGAGTGGTATCACTGTATTTCTTTTTAATGTCAGTGGGGTTAGGTAAGCAGGAAGTAACACTCCATTTTTTACTTTCTTCTTTGTACCTCTTTCTGTGAAATCCCCACACCCTGTGGCACTCCCCGTGAGGCTGCTCACCTGGTGATGATGGCCAGGTGGGGCGGGTTCATGCAGGCGCCCATGAAGAGCACCACGTTCTCGTGCCGTGTCTGCCGGTAGTTCATCACCTCCTTCTTGAACAGCTTCAGGTGGTCCTGGTTGTGGCCGTCCATCTCCAGCAGGCGAATGGCCACCTCGCCGTGCCAGCGGCCTCGGTGCACCCGGCCCCAGCGGCCCTGCCCAATGAGCTCACCCAGTTCCACCTGCTCAAAGGGGATGTCCCACTCCTGCAGGTACACACTGGTCTGGCTGGCCTTGCGGGAGATGGGGCCTCGCCAGGGCCGCCGGGAGCTTGGCAGGTCGTCCACCTCATCTTCGTCATCTTCTGCCTCAGACTTGCCGGCCTCTGGCTCCTCAGCCTGGAAGAAGAGCGGGAACAGGTCAAGAGTGGTGGCAGCTCAGGGTCCTCTCTTCTCTTTCCAGAGCCCCAGCGGGGAGAGGGAAGGCCTGGGGCTGGGAGCTGAGTCTAGACACAGCTCTGCCGCTGGCTTGCTGTGGACACTGGGCAGGTCACTCGGCAACAGAGCCTTGGTGTCTTTGTCCACAAAATACAGCCGCTGGCCTAAGTCATCCATAGTCCTCCATCCTGCTAAGGCTCTGAGATCCGCCATGACTGATGCCTAATCATTAGGGAACAGCAATATATCTCACTTATGGAGGAACTTAATTTCATTTACCCTTCTCATACTCCCTGACGTAAGAAGTTTCTGACTCTTCTCCGGGCAGGAGTAATGTCCTGTAAGCTATGCTGCCAGGCTCAGTTCACACTTTTTTTTTTGAGGTCTCGCTTTGTAGTTCAGGCTGGCTCTGAGCTCACTATATAGCCCAGAAAAGCCTCAAACTCAGCAATCCTCCTGTCTCTGCCTCCTGAGTGCTGGGATTACAGGCGTGAGCCACCACACCCAGCACTGTGGTATGTGGTAATGACTGCTGGTGGGCGTAAGCCACCACGCCTGGGATTGTTATATGTGGTTACCAGGGATGAACTCAGGACCTTATGCTTGCTAGGCGGGCACTGGAACCACTGAGCTAAATCTCCCGCCCCACCTGGTGAGTTTTTTTTTTTTTTTGAGACAGGGTCTCGCTTTGTAGTTCAGGCTGGCCCTGAGCTCACTATGTAGCCCAGGCAAGCCTCGAATTCAGCAATCCTCTCTGTCTCCCGAGTGCTGGGATTTCAGGCGTGAGCCACCACGCCCAGTACACCTGGTAAGTTTTAATAACACTGAGACATCTGATGCCAGACTGAGCCAGACTGGGAACTTCAAGCTTACTTGAGGTAGCCGCAAAACAGAAGCAAAAGAGAGAGGCATTGCTGCTTTCTCCTCACCGTGCACCCATGCCACACTGCACGGCATCAGGAAAACCCTTGCTGGGCTGGGGCCTCCTTCCCTCTGTAGACTCCTCACATTCTGACAAGGGCAAGAGACACCAACAGCTGCCTCTGGGTTCAGCAGTGGTACCCTCACTCACCTCCACCTCGTGAGCCTCCAACACCTCAGCTTTCGGCTGGTCATCAGGCCTAAGAGTAAAACAGGCTTTGTCAGGAGAGCCTGGCTGGCTGGGAGCTCCGGGGGCAGGTCTGAGACAAAAGGCTGCCCAGCCTGAAGCTATATGGTAACCTACCAGGCTGTGGGCACAGCATTGTGGATGCTGGGGGACAGGCTGGAGGCTGGGAACCAGGCTCACCCCTTCTCGGGCCTCAGCCTTCTTCCCGGGCCTCAGCCTTCTTCCCAGACTGAAGTGATGGTGGCTGGGGGGGAGGGGGGACCGTAACCACCAAGGCTCCTTTTAAACTTGACATTACAGCCCAGGAGGTCAGAGGACACACATGGGCCTGCCTCTGAGAACTGACCGGCTACTTCCTCGTGCTCTGACCTTACTTGTGTGACTCAGCCTCTCTGCGCTAGCTGTACTTTAGGGACTGGCCGAGTACTACATAAGTCAGCCTGCCCTGGAGGAAGGGCTCCCTATATTGGCCCCACTGTGGTAGGGTCTAACTCTGAATGCTCGTTGTTCACACTCCTGCACTACCAGTTTGCTCCTGTTTGCATGTAGCCCACACACTCACTGAACCAATGTAAATAAACTAGGGATGGGGTGGGGTGGTGTCCTGGCGCAGACAGCAACCAGCCCCGGCCAGTCTCCATCTGGCTGGGCCAGGCCTGCTAACTCCCAGTGGGAGATCAGAGATTTATGAGTAGAGCCCGGAGACCTGAGTTTAATCTCAACAGGTCCCCTGGCAGAGAAGGGACGCTCAGCACAGGAACTTACCGGGCACTGTCGGTGGCATCAGGGAGCGGGGCTGCCTGCGGGAAGGCCGAAATGTCTGCAGGGAGCAAAGCACAAACACAAAATGTGAGGCCACTTTTCCCAGCCCCAGGTTCCAAACCTGCCCCAAAGGAGGAAGTTGCTTTTCTCTGAGCAGCTGCCCCTTCTCTAGGCCACTCCCATGGGGCCACTTGTGCTGAACCCTTAAAGCTGACATGGACTTGGCCACCACGGTTCTGCTATTCACTGTGCTCCGACCCAGGAAAGGTGGGTAAGGTGCGTAAGGAGGGGGCTCCTCAGCTAACAGCACTTCCAAGTGGCCAAAGGGCCCCCACAGCCAGCAGCAAAGGCCAGCGGGGCTGCCCTGGAGGGGAGGGGAGCCACAGGAACCCTGTGGAGGGCCTGCCCAGTTGGTGGCAGGGCTGGCTGTCACATGTCTTGAAAGTGGGAACCCTTCACAGCAGGACTTACAGGTTCCTTAGCGATACCTGGTGCAGCTGCTGGGAATTTCCAGAACAACCCTCCTCCTCCCTCCCTGCTTCTGGGACTGGGTTGTCCCAGGCTGTGGCTGAGATTGACCTTAACACTGTAAGCCCCCTGCTTGCCTAGAGACACCTGAATGGATGTCACCGCAGTGCTACAAGGCCTGGGTGCTATAAGACTAGTGGCCCCAGGGCTCGGCTGGACTCCTCGCTCCTTAAAGCAAAAAGAGAGATACGAAGTGACAGCAGCTTGAGCAACAGCAGGCCCTCTCCTTCAGCCATAAAAACTCCTGTGCCCTTTCTCCAAAGCTGCCTGTTAAGGTCTTCAGAAACAGAAGTTAACATGTCTACGCCTTCAGACTCTACAATCTGCTAGAATCTTATCGTGGCAATGCACTCATATGCCCAACATCCTGTGCAGTTTCAAGGGGGCCTGGGACCTCCCAAGCCTCTGCGCAGGCCTCCTGCGACACCAGCACATGGTGTCCAGACTGCTGGCATCTCCACCCACTCAGTACTTCCAAATGTTCCCACAGAAAACAAACAGGCCTGGGCGTCAAGGAATAGGAGGTGGGGAATAACAGCACCCCGGGGGGAGGACAAAATCCTTGCACAAAATCCTTACTTTTCCTAAAAATTCAGAGCACCCATCTGTGTCCCTTCCCCTCCCACGAGACAGCTTCAGGACAAAATGGACCTTGCAGAGGACAGCCATGTTTCCCCAGTCTTGGGAGGGGTACAGCTCGCACATGTTCCAGAGCTGTCAAGTAAGGACTTTCTAGGGGAGCGTAAGTGAAAGATGATGGAACCACGGCAGAGCCCGGCTGTCCACAGGGGACCCCCGGGGCAGAACCTAGGTCCTGAGCACAGCCACATGGACAGCCATTCACAAAGGCTGCAGATCAGTCCCCTAATAGAGCACAGCTGAAGAAGGAAAAAACCTGGAATAACCAAAACATGGACTTCAAGACAGTCTTGTTTTAACTCAGGGCAAAACAACTTGGTAGAGGTCTAGTCTAAAACATGTTACCTTCAGCTAGAGGAAAAAAAAGAAATGACCTTATAAACTCCTTTGAGGGACAAGGGTATGGTCAAATGCAAAGGCTGGCAGAAAGATTAATCAAATGGAAGCAATTTTTATGGAAAGGAATCAATGATTATTTTGGTGAACTGAGGTTTTTCCATTAAACTGTCTACAATGATGGTCAGTAGGTGGTGCTGTGCAGTAAGGCTCAGAAAGGAGAAGACCATAGACTTTCACAATCGGTTAAAACAGTTTCTGGGTCCTTATGCGGGGGAGGAGGACATGGTGACAGATGCACATGAAATATCAGCCAAAAGCCCGCTCCCCTCTTTTTTGCAAACATAAGTTCTAGTCCTGCTTGCTTCTGCCAACTGGGGCAGTGAAGCCTTGGACGAGTTGCTGGTAGTTTCTGTAACAGGCAGTGCAGGATGGACTGCAGGGTCCCTCCAGCAGGGCACCGCCACTAGGGGGCCACCTCCAGAACGCCTGCCCTGCCCCTTGCCCAGCCACCATGGACTTGAGCACAGAGGAGGAGGGCACCCAGTGGACCGGATGGAGGGTCACAGCAGGGGTAGTTAGTGGGACATGCAGAGGACTCACCTGGGAAGATAAACTGCTGTCTATGATGAATGAAGTAGGCAGCTTTGAACAGAAGAGGAGGTGAGTCACACACAGTGGCAAATGCAGCGGGGAGAGGATGCGGGGGCTGGGGAGGCAGCACCTGGTTACTGGCCGGGCACCCCACCCCACGTGCTGGGCCATGCTATGCCCAGCAAGGAGAGACTGAGCCATGTAGGAAGCAGGGAGAGCTGGAGCACACGGGTGCTGGCAGGAGCCCGAGAGTAAGGGATGCCCGGGAGGAGCTGCATGGCACAGCGATTGCTCCTTGCTGCCAGGCCCTGCACGGGAAAATGCACGGGAGCCCCGAGAACAAAACACAATGTGGGGAGAAGACAGTGGTTCTGAAAAACGTCCGTGATGTGTGCAAAAGAAAGGCTTCCTTGCCTTCAGCCTGCCTGGACCCTGGAACCCCTCAATTGGCCCGCCCTGCCAACCCTTCCCTGAACACACAGAATCACTCCCAGGGCACACACTTTGGCTCTAGGACCTGACAGAACGATTCACTGCGTCTTGTGCTCGTTATGCTGCCCAGGCTGGCTGTGAACTCGTGGCTCCAGCGATCCCCTCGCCTTGGCCTTCAGAGCAGCAGAGAGCATGCGAGTGTGCTGCGTGCCTGGCATGACACAGAGCTCTAAGCTCAGTTTCACCCCTGGCCAAGCTCTGGGACTTGGGGGTGGTGCTAACCTCTCCAGCCGACACACTGCAGGACAGGGAGCCCCCTCCCCAGGTGTATCCTGACGGTCAGTGGCATGGCCCCCCAACAGCGAACAGGGCAGAGTGGCTAGACTGCAGGAGGACATCTCACTATTTCACCGGCCCCAATATTCTGATAAGATCATGGACAGCGAGCTTTCTGACAGGGGACAATAGGGTCAAATTCCCTCATGAGATACTAATGAAAGTGGACACAGGCTGATGTTACAAAAAAAGACTTTTTCTGTGGCAGTTGTGTTTTAAAAGGGCTCTTTTAGAAAAACCCAAACTAAGTGGGTTAGCAAAAGGGGCAGTAATGGCAGAGCAGAAGGGGTGAGGAGGTTAATACAACGGGCCATCACTGGCTCGCAGTGAGGGGTGCACATGTCTGGGACGAGGCGTCAGTGTGGAGATAGCCAGCCACATGCACATTAAAGCAAAGGAGCAAGCCAAGGAGAAATAGTCCTACAAAATCTCCATCTCTCACCGCCCCAACAGAAATTGCCAAGACCCTGAGAAGTGGCTTGGCCTGCTGCTGGCTGTGGGTGGCCCCAGCAGGTGGCCTGGCACAGAAGAGACCTCTGGCCCTCAGGCTTGGGCCCCATCACCCCTCCGTCCTCTGGGACTGCAGATTGGAGGGCACCGAGGGCTGGGACTAAGGGTGAGGAGCGCAGGCTCAGCACCCTTCTCTGCACAATGGCGGCCCCGACTGTACCTCACATGCCTTATTTTACAGAAACAGAGGGAGAGGCTGCCCTGGTCACAAAGTGTGTGGGGACCGTGCGCTCTTCTCAGCCCACCACCCTCTGCTGCCTGCCACACCGGCTGGAGCTTAGCAGCCACCCGAGAGTCACTGTGCCCAGCAGAAAGCACCCAACATGGGACAGCATGAAGATGAGGCCAGGAACCCAGGCTGAGGGGAAGATGGACTTGTGTTTGATCTGGCTCTCGAGCTTATGGCCTATACAACTCAAGCCAAGCCTTTCCCTCTCCCTGAACCTCAGTGTCTCCATCCATACAGTGGGTACAACAGCCTCAACTTCAGAGGTACAGTGGAGAGTGTAACCCTGAACCTGCAGAGTCTGCTGAGAAGGGGAGTCTGGCCATATCCCCAAGAACCTGCAGAGACCCTGTGGGGTGGTACCTGGGAAGTTGAACCTGCTGTCCCGCTGGCCAGGTGAGGGGTTGGGAGGTGTGGTGGCACTGGATGGGTTGGATGATGTTGGGAAGGGCGCTGGCGAAGAGGGTGTGGAGGACGTGGTGGAGGATGGGTTGCTGCTGGAGTCCAGGTGGTTCATGGCCGGAGGGTGCTCCTGCAAGACCAGAGACGCCAAGTGGGCAGGGCCAGACTGCCCCGCCAGCTGCCTCCACATCTGGGCTCTCCCCTCCATGTGACAGAGGAGCTCAGTCCACGGGCCCTGGGTGCTATTCCCCAGCTCTGACGTCTCCCGGGTCTAATGTGTGAGGAAAGAGCATGTCAAGATCCCCCCTAGAGCATTCTCGGCCATCATTCCTGCTTTCGCTCAAACACACGTCCTGAACCCCGGTTAGGACCACGTGCCTCCTCACTGCCCTCCCAAAGCTCCCACAGCTCCTCTGCAGGCATCACAGCTACAGCCTGTCACTGCGGGAGCAGAGAGACGCTGGTGAGAGAGGCATATATAGGATCCTTGTCACTGCAGAAGCTGTCCCCAAAGTACTGCGGACTCTCAGAGCTTGAATTAAATTGTAAAACCTTGAAAAAGGCAATAGCTTGACCCAGTGCTGTCTGCCAACCTGGAGGCTACAGATTCCAGAGCTGGAATGAAGCTTCTAGAAGAAGACCAAGGTGCTGGTGTGGCAGGACCGCCCTGGTGCACACAGACTGTTCCAGCTGAGATGCCAGTGTGGTTTCCCTGATCCCCAGCCAAAAGCAAGCCTGATCCCCAAGGTGACTAATCCTTGCTGGTCCCAGTTGGGCAGGCCGGGGAACCAGGACACACAGCGGCTTGGGCTCTGACGGGCCAAAGGGCCAGTGGAGAGAGGGTTCTCAGGGGCTCCTGGGCTGGGCAGAGTGCTGGACCTGACTGGTGTTTCCCAGACCCTGGGGCTGAGAGAGAATTCCTCGATCACAGCACTCAGGGCCACTCTGGGTCAAATGCCAAGTTCAAAGGTGTCTCCCCACAGGCCCAGAAGGCTTTGGGAGGTGCACAGTGCACTCTGGGACCCACCAACACTGGGAGAATGGGTCTCCCTGGCCAGAGATAGCTGACCCTCCATGGTGCCAGCTAAAGAAGGGAGGTGGGGTCCACCAAGCACCCTTTCTCCCCGATCATGCCCCAAGATTCCCACAGACCCATCAGTGGGGCCAGGCCTGTGCCAAGGCAGCAGAGACTGGCCATGGGAAACACTGAACGCAGCTCCTCCTCTCAACACCAGTGAGGCCTTGGACAAACAACCCCGCTTCAGAGAGCCGCAGCATGCCAGCTAGAACACAAGGTAGCACCGTGGCATCACTTATCCCTTCAACCCTCAATAGGAATGACTGCCACCACTTGTGTGTGCCAGGGGCCAACGCTGGCATCAGAGACATGGGGGGAGCAAGACAGTGTCTCCAGGCCTTCTCAGGGCACCTGTGCCAAAGACAGCAGGGAGAGGTGTCTGGAGAGAGTGGTCAGATCTGCCACACTCAGCAGGCTGTTCCGGTACCTGCTTGCTCATGTTGCAAGGGTGACCTTAAACCAGACACTGGAGTGAGGAGACTGTGCCACTGCCCTATGACAAGGGAGAGGCCACTGGTACCCCAGGACGTTGCCTTGGGAACAAGCAGGTGCCTGCGGGAGGCAGGCCCCGGATAGGCTGGGAGGGCCGACAGGAGGGCTGTGCTGCTATCCAGCATCCAGAGGGTGGATGACAGAGGAGCGAGGTGTTGGGGTGTGAAAGAGATAAGTGCAGCTGTGCGGGGACTGCACACGGGTGGGGGTGTGGCTGGCGAGGACAGGGCAAGGCTGGTGACTGTGGTGTTGGCGGTAGGAGGGGCCGAGAAGTTTCACCTGTACGTGTGACAGGCTGAGAAGTCACAGGGGACGGAAAGCTCCGAACACGCCCTCATATACCCTGCTGGCATTATTATCCCCACTTTACAAAGTATGATGCTGAGGCGCAGGGAGGTTATGCAGCTCACTCAAGGTCACAGAAGCAAGAAAGGTGAGCAGCAGAGACTCAAACCCAGGGGTGTCGACCTGCCTGGACCTGAACATCTATAACCCCTGAAGCCCCTGTGTCAGAATCCCAACTTTCACGCCAACAAAGGACAAGAGGTGCGCCTTCCACGAGAGTGGTCCAGGCCACAGGGCGACTGCTAAATCTCTCCAGCCAGTGAAGACACAGTGAGAAGCTCCTCTCTGTAAGGAACCAGCTTTCAGGATACCCTGGGACTCAAGTTTCCCTGTCTGTAAAACAGTATCAGCACGTGTCCTCTGAAGATATGGTGAGGGTCAAACGAGACATGGTAGGAAGAACTCCTGCCACTGTAAGGGCTCGGGAAATGCTCCTCAGAGAAGAAAGGGCCTAGGCACCATGGGTAGGGAACCACAATTTGGACAGAAATGTGAAGCTTACTAAATGGCTAAGAAGACCTGAAGGCACCCCACAGTCACAGAGCCCAGACTGTGGGGTCCTGTCCTGTCCCCCTGCTAAGCTTCCATGTTGAGGTTTGCTTTACTGGATGGAATCCCAGAGTTGGGGACGGTGAGAACCTTGGGGTGGCTACCCACATACCTTCTTTGTTAGTGCCTTGGGGAGGGTTCCAAACTGGGGTTCGGAAGCTCTGTCCACGGGGTTGTTGATGTCTGAGGGGACAGATTCTGTTCTTCGCAGCCTTGTGACTATGTGAAAAGGGGAACTGGTTAGCAGGGGACAGATTCACCCCGATACCTGGAGGGAGAGAAGAGAGAGGAGGGGCAGGTACTCACGTGGAAGGAAGGAGATTCGACAGGCGGGGGCTTCCTTTGTGCATTTGTTGTGACATTTCAACCTGGTAACCGAGACAAAGTCAGTGACATCAGTGTGTGGAGAGTTAGGGGAGCTCGGTGGGGGGCCCGTGCATGACTCCCCTCAGTTCCCACAGCCCTCGTGTCAAACACAAGGCCCACAGTGCGGTCAGGCCACGCGTGCTGCTGTCCGCCAGTTCTCTGGGCACAGTAAGCTGCACTATGACCACTTCAACTTACTGGGCACACACATCTATTTTTGTTTCCTAAAAAAAGAGAGACAGGGACAGAGACCTTCTACTGCTTTTAGAAAGTTCCAGACAAATCTAAACTTACAAATAAAAAAGGAGAAAGGAGGAGGAGAATTAGGAGAATGTCAAAGGATCCAGGAAGCCCATAGACAATCATTGTATTCACCAGGCAGCTGTGTGGCCTGAGGGCACCCACGGTCAGGAGCCCCTCTGGGTCCTGCTGGCCATACCACTTCTTGCTGGCATCAACAAACTGGGCAGACAGCTACGGCTATAGGGCAGCATGGAGCTCAAGGCATCTTGCCTTCGCCCCCCAGGATGGGAGCTAGAGGCCCCCGATTTATCCCAAAGCCAAATGGCCAGGACCCAGGGGCCCTGAACTGCAGAGAAAACTCCAGGGCATCCCTGGAGATCACCCGTCCTCAGGAAAGGACCCGCCCAGCTGACCCCCAGGACCCATCCCGGACAGATGAGTGCACCAGAGCCAAGTCCGTGTGAAGCGCAGGAGCTCAGCATTGGAGTGAACGCAATGGGTTCACCTTCCCAGGTACATACACGAGAAAAGGGAAGTCCAGAAAGGACAGGCATGGTACCCAGTCACGCAGCAATGCAGGGCCATGTGGGCGGGAACTAAGACGGCCGGGCCTCCCTCTACAAATGAAGGGCTCCCAAAGAGCAAGTAACAAGCTCTCTCCCCACCTGCACTGTCCCTACCCTTGCTCTTCCCACTAGAAACCACAATGCTAGGAGGAAAATAAAGCTAGATATGTACAGAATCTATACTCATCTCATTTTGCCCATTTATAAGTCAACTTTTTAAATTTTTTAACCATGCCTTTTCCCAACCTTTTAGTGTCCTAAAACGTGAGGCTAAAATTCTCACAATAGTCTTTGATCTCCCCTCTGCCTCTGGATTCTTTCCCTTGATCTACCTGGTAAACTTCTACTTGGGCACCTTTCAGTGCCCACCTCAAACATCCCTTTGCTCCAGCAGGGCCCCCCTTCCTCCCCTACAGCCCTGATGCGCTAATGGGACTAAGAATGGCTGGCTCACAGGAACGCCTTTGAACTCAGACTTGACCTAAGGCCAAGAATGAAGTAGCAGAATTGTCCCTAAACTGAAAGTACCCCCCCATCACCTGCAATGCTTGCACTTCACTCCAAACATCATGCTCTTCTGGCACACGTGGCAGACCTGCGACAGCCAGGACTTGGTGGAGAACCTGTAGGGGATGAATACATGTGTGGGACAGGGGCCGGGTCACGAAAGGGTTTCCAGGGACATGAGGAGGTCTGACTCCATCTCAGAGTCTGGGGGGGGGGGGGTGCTGTTACTCCCCAAGGATTTGGGTCGCTCACCTACAAAGTTTGTGTGGTTACAAATTTGCAAAGAGTGATCAAAATTGCCAGTGTGCGCACCCTCTGACAGTGGCTCCCAGGCTCGGAATTTACCCACCAGACACTGTCCAGAGTGGGAAATGTCCGGACAAGGTGATCTACAAATCCTGCTATTTAAAAAGTATAAAAGTACATGCAATTTGTGTGAAAAAAGAAAGCAAACAACAGACATATATATTTACTTATATAAAATATTTCTTGAAGGATACAGCAGACTACTGTGACCTATCAGGAAATTTGGGAGCCCAGGGAAGGAGTGAGGGAGAATTTTTATCTCTTCAATTGCTTGAATTTTGAATATATAAGTCCAAAATCTAAACAATTAAATAATAAAAAACAGAGCTGGGCATGGTGGCTCATGCCTGTAATCCCAGCACTCAGGAAGCAGAGGCAAGAGGACTGCTGTGGATTCAAGGCTCGCCTGGGCTACATAGTGAGCTCAGAGCAAGCCTGAACCCCAAAGTGAGACTTTATCTTTAAAAACAAACAAACACATAAACAAAGAAAAGACGGACTGCAAGAAGGACAGGACAGGGTTTGAGTGGGTGGTGTCCTCCAGAAAAGAGGCCAGTCCACAGGGCAGGCCTCTGTGCAGACATTTTATTTTTAGAGAGTAGGTTTCTTAACAGCATAGCACATCACAGTAACAACAAAAGGAATACGAATAGTACTCATGGAGGAGTTTGTGGTCCATCAGCCAGGACTGGCTCCCTGGTCATTACAGCCTCTCCTAGGAGTTAGGCCGGTCCCAGATTCTCACACAATGCACGGGCAAGGAACCCAGCACAGAGAGCAGGGGAGAGGCCTACACCAGCTGTCTGGGGGGGCCCTGGACCCTCCTCCGGAGGCTCTGGTGTGCAGGATTCCCAGGGCGCAGCCCAGGCTCAAGCTGTCTCACAGGTACTGTAACCTCGAACTGTTACTGAACCCGTGGGAGCTGGGGCTCCCCTCTGGGGCAAGGACTCCAGGCCGGCTTCAGTGCAAGCTGGAGCAAAGCTCACACTCCCTGGGAAGTGACAGGCCTTAGCAAGTCACAGTACATACTTTAGCTTGCAATAGGTTTAGGGGGTCAGCAAGAGCATGCGTGTCCCAAGGCACTGTCCTGCTGGCTACTTATCCAGATCCTTGTTGCCAGTACACATGACCTCTCAAGCACCTGGGCAGAGGCCTCTGAGTGGTCTCTACAAGCCTCTCTCTACAGATACAAGCACTGGTAAGGAAGAAATACGAGGAGGGACCAACTAGTCTTTGTGGTAGCTGCCACTAGGTAAGGGCTTCAAAGGTGGAGGGCTGTTTCCTGGAGGAGAGAGGCAGGCAGGAGGCACAGGGCCCTGAGAAACAGTTATCAGAGTAACTGCCCAGATCAGCAGGGGCTCCCAGTACCCCATACCCCTACCTACCCAGACCTACCTGTGTGTCACTGACAGCCCGATGTCCCTTCGTACCATCTGTGGGGATCCATGGGAGAGATCTGGGAGGAAAGAGGTCAGGTTGGGCGAGCTAAAGGAAGCTCCGTCGGGACAGCCTGGGTCTGAGATCTTCCAGTTCAGAGGTCATAGGCCAGGCAAGATGTGATGGTCACACAGCAAAGAAATTAACTAACATCTACCAAAACAGGGGCAGGCCAGCTAGACTGGGGGAGTGACACGGTCACCCGCAGGCTAGGCTTGCCCTCTAGCCACTGTCACTGCCAGGCCTCCTCAGACACTCAGCTGGCCATCCCTACAGGTTTCTGCCTGGTCAGGGCAGCCTCAGGTGTCCAAAGCAAAAGCACAACAAAAAAGTTCTCACTCTCAGGGATACACCAGTCTTTAGCAGCTTGGCTGTGCTTCTACTTGTTAAATGACAGAAGCCTGAGCTCGGGCACAGGGCACCAGGCTAGTCAGCCACATAGCTCAACCTCTACTCTCCCAGCCTGAACCCCTAGGAGACCCTTCTCTGAGAGCCAGCTGTGCTAGCTCTTGGCAGGAAGAGGGAACCCAAGGTGAAGTCCCCACATGGCCAGGCCTGCTGGGCACTGCAGCCAGAACTTCTGGGAGCATCCCAGGCACCGATTCTCCACTAAGCGAAGGCCCACAGCCTTCAGATCCTCTGTCTGCCTCCCTGCAGTGACCCTGGGGAGCCCCCTGAGACCACGTAGCCCCTGTGTTTAAGGCAGGGGCAGTGCGTGCAGTGGGTAATCGCCAGATATGGTCTCTACCTACACACAGGCCCCATGCGTCTGATTCAAGCCCCTCCCAATTTTTCTCCTTCCAAGCCCAAAGATGGGCTCTGGGGGATCCACGAGCCCTCTGGACTGGTCAGCAGGATAGCAAGGCTTTTCCCTGGAAACAAGGTCTAGACTGTCATCCAATTATTAAAGGGACCTGTGACCCAGAAAGTTCAGGAACATGCTGCTTGGGGACCTGTGGTCATCCTGTGCTCCCTGAACATGCCTCCAAGGGCAGCCACTCTCCTCCTCAAACGCTGGCCTCATTCAGTGATGCTTCACTAGGGCCAAGCACCACACATTCAGCGCACAGAAGGGTGGATGCACCGGCCTCCTGCCCTGAGGCCATGGAGATTTGATGGGGACAAAAGGCCCTTTGCCACCCTCCTGAGGAGTGGGGTCTTCACCATTCTACCATCTGCAGCTCTCAGGCACATCTGCCATGGAGCTGACACCTTACAACTTCCTCCCAGGGCCACACCACACCCATCAGCAGCCAAGGCCATCTAAACACACAGCTCTAAGTAAGAGGAGCCAGCTGTCAAGAGACACTGGAAATGTGAGAATTCAACCACCCTGCTCTGAACACAACTCAATTTGTAGCACAGGCCACAGGCATAGGGTAGGGAGGCGGCCTAGCAAGACAACTTAGCAAGATCCTGTCTCAAAACAAAATAAAAAGGATTGGGGATGGTAGAGAGGTTAATTATCACGTGGGAGGCTTCAAGTTTGTCTCACCTTCAATATTCTCCAGCTACAAAAGAGACCCTATTACCAATATGGACATAGAGGGGAAGAAAATAGGGGTCCAGGGTTGCTTGGGCTTCCTCTTCCTCTCTTGGGGAGAAGCTGTACCCTCCAATTCAGAGCTGCCTCTAGTAATGTCTTACTCTGAGGACACCTCACATCCCCTAACCCGGGCAGAGGGCACCTCCCTCCCAGCAACACTGCTTTACCTGGCAGCCCAGAGGCCACTGGAGGGACAGCAAGATGGAGACAGAGCTCATCACGGGGCTACCACGGACCATGACTCTCCAGGTCTCTACTTCCCAGACAACGGCCACTGCTGGGCTGGGGCCAGCTGTATTTTAAGGCCATTTGTATCAGAGCTACTTTCTGAAGCGGTCAGCAGTGCCTCTGCTTCTGGACTATGGAAGGGCCAACCAGGCCAAGAGGGTCAAAGAATCCACCCCTGATGGGGACAGTGACACAAACAGGACTCACAGTGGCAGAAGGGATGAAAATGAATCACTCTTACCAAACCTGAAAGAAACAAAAAACGAGAGAGAGGGATTATGTCACCATACTGGCTCAGCAGGTTCCTAAAACATTACTCATTGGGAAGAAGCAGAAAGGGGTCAGTGCAAGGGACAGAGGCGTGGTCTGGGGCCAGGATGGCTGAGTGACCCTAGGATGCCCTGTGATCTCTGCGGGGACATTCACTCAATAGGAAAGGCAAAAGTGTCCCTGCCAGGGGACATGAAAAACACCTTGGGCTGTGTACTCTAATTAGCTGATTTAAGCCTCACCAGTCACCCAGCATGGCTGAGTTCAGCCCATTGCACAGGGGAGGAAACTGAGGCTAAGCCACGTAACCCACAGGTGGAGGCACAAGTGACCAGTCTGCTACACAGGTTGTGGCTGGAGCAAGAGGGCAGAGAAGGCAGCTACACAGAGCACCCCAAGAAGGACCGGGTAGGGAAACACGTGCGCAATGCCCCTCCAGGGCACAGAGCCGGGAGGAAGAAGGGCACTGCCTGCCCTCAGGGCTCACCACGGGGGCCGGTGCATCTATGTCAACACTGGTTTGGGGGCACAGGTTGGGAGATTCAGAATCTCAGGGTCTAAGGCTGTGGTGACCCCGGGCTGAGGCTGTTTTCCCCCAGCTCGTGGGAACAAAAGCAGAGGTTCCATTGAATGCTTTTCTCAGGAGAAGATGAGAGACACCATGGGCTGCTGTCCCTGGTGAGGCCCCTCAAGGGACCTACATTCACACAGTAGTTTCATTGTGTTCCGAAGCCACGTCTGGGCAGGGCAGCCTGATGCAGACTTGGCCTGGGGCACACCAGGTTCTGGCCCACAGAGCTGTCCAAGATCCTCCACAGCGGACCTGAGACTGAGGGGGGTCCTCCAGCAAACATGACTCTGAGCCCAAAAGAGACAAGGCCCAGAAACCCCTCTAGAAAAGGGGGTGTGTGTGTGTCAGGGAGAGAAGCCAGGCTGTACCCCAACCTTCAAAGATCTGAGAGATAAAAGGCAGCCAGACAAAACAGCCTTCTGTCCTTCCACCCTACCCATACCACCACATCAACAGGAGTGATCTCTATAACATCAATAAACACAGTGATCTAAATGTCCACCAAAAGGGACAAGGTGGATAAATTATGTAAGTTTGTAAGAACAAGGCTGTTTGAATTATTAAAGATGTATACAAAATGGAAATCCTAGTTGGCTCCTCAAAGGGCAGCCAGGTGGCTGGGAAAATGGTGAGGGGCACGTGTCTGACCACATACCCCTAGAGTCAGACATGAGCCACAATACTGGCACAGTTTGGACCATGTGACCATCACCTATTCAAAGCGTATAAATAGGTAGTATTTTTAAATTAAAAAAGACACGGCAAGATGTACTGACATGATGTTCCCAGATTACCAAGGTACCATGAAAAAACAAGTGACAGGACTGAGTCTCTGGCACTTGATACTCATTAGTGACTGAGCCAAATATTCCAATTTCTCCTTCTGGCCATACTGAAGAATTGAATCATTTGTTCCTTTTTGGGCAGAACCATGAACAGTGAAGAGAGCTTCTAAAAAGGGTATGGTACTCAACATCCCAGGAGGACAGGTCCCAGGACTCCCCTCCTCCACCACGGATACCAGAACCTGCAGACACACAAGTCCCCTACTAAATGTGGCACAATATTTGCACATAACCTGAATATATCCTTCTGTATACCTGAAGTCCTCTCCTGATTACTCATAATACATAACATTATGTAAATGTATTAGAAAATAATGACAAGAAAAGAAATCTATGTACATTCAGGACAGACACACTCACTGTGGGCTTAACTTCAGCAACAGGGGAACTTTCTTTTTCCAAATATTTTTAACACTTCACTGAGTGAATCCTTAGCTCTGCAATCCATGGATACAGAGATCAGCTGCACTTAACCATCAATGCTGGACATCTATTGACTTTTCCCTCCGCCACAGTGGCTAAGGATGTTACACGGTGGCTACTCTAACCCATCTGTGACCCGGGAGGAGATTGAGAAAGAAACCTGTACCCTAGATATTCGGGAGCTCTTTGTTACCCTCACCCACCATAAGGGATCTGTGGCATTATTTTACTTATGCATACAAACCTATAGGGCTTCAGCCCAAACTGCTAAAGTCTCTGGGCACTAGATTGAAAGATGGGGCGTCCTTGGCTTTTCACCTCCACACGTCTGCCCTGGTTATCTGTCCCTCTTGCGTACCTTTATACAGAGGAAGCCCAGTGTAAACTCACCTCATCGAGGAGACCTCATCGATGCGGTTTCCCAGCTGCGACTCGTGTGACTTGCTCCGGGTCAGTGTGGGGAAGCTGGGCAGCAGCTGGAAGACCTTGCGGCTGGGGGGTGGGGGCGTCCGTGGGGGCTTCAGCTTGGCGTGGCGGCGCAGCTGAGGCGTGGCGGGAGGGGTGATGAAGCTGTGCAGGGCGCGGTGGGTAAGCCGGCCACTGGCGTGCAGCGGGATACAGGTGTCAGAGAAGCCCTCACTGAGGCCGGGAGCCAGGGAGTCCGAGGCGGGCAGGGCTGACACAGAGACGGAGCGGGGGCCCTGGGCACCACTGCCCACTCTGCCCAGCAGGGAGCTCCCTGGGGTCCACGGCAGGCTGGCTGGCGACAGAGAATCCACGGGTGGCCCTGAGCCGCTTTCCCGACGAGCGTCAGAAGAGCTCCAGCCAGAGTCCTCTCTGTGCTCCCCTCCTGTGGGGCAAGGCACATGTCACAGGAGGTTGGAGGTAGCAGCGACTCCCAGGTGTGAGGGAGGGCCAGGGAGGTGGGCACTTGGCCTATGGGGGCGCTGCTCCTCAGCTGAGGCTCCACTCCTGGCCTTCACAATGGACTTACGTCGCTCTGTGATGTGAGGCCACCAGCGCGGTTGCAGTACGACCGTCCCACCATACGGAGGGGGAGCCAGCCCAGAGAGTGCTGGTTTGTGAAGGGCTCTTACTGTCACGTCTGGGGCCGCAAGCTGGGAAACGCACCCCAACACAATGGTGACCTCAGTTGGAAAGGAAATAGGAATGGAGCCTTGAGACTTAGGAAAGAGTAGCGGGGATGCGTGAAGGAAGGGAAACCGGTTAAAGACAATTCAAGGGCCGCGGTGGAGCTCAGTGGTTCAGCACTTGCCTTACACGTGTGCGGCCTGAAGATGATACCTAGCGCCACGCAAAGGGAATGATTCAGATGTCGGCCCAGCAGACTGCCCACCTTCGGACAGCCACTGACCTAGGGGCTGTGAAAGGGGCCACCAGTCAGCCACTGCCTTCCAGAGGAGCCTGAAAGGTGACTCTAAGCTGCCTTCACCATCACCTTCTGGCCACAGAGATCTTGCGGTTCTGTGGGTTTGAACTCAAGGGCATAGCTGGCCCCTCATTCGAACCTCTGCTGGATGCTGGATGCTGGATGTAAAGGTATAAAAAAGACACATCTGGAGCTCGGCAGGGCAGTGAGTGGAGTGATGGCTGCACAACAGAGTGTGCAGGGAGCTATGACAACATGGAGTTCTGGAGAGGAGGAGGATCCATGATCAGCCTGGGGGGGGAGGCAGAGCCGGCGGGAAGGAAGAGGAAAGTGTACCAGGTTGGGAGAAGAGTGTGGAAAACAAAAATCACAATCAACAATCCAACAGTTGTAAGATGATGTAACGAACAATGGAAGATTGATCACAGTTAATGAAAAAGCAACCATTGGGGCAAAGGACATAAAAAACCTGTTCACAGAAGAAACGGGAGAACACAGCACCTTCGGATAATGACCACACACCCCTTGGGCCCTGAGAGGTGGGACAAGTCCAGAGAGACAAGTGATGAAGCTGGAGGGGACAATCCAGCAGCAGCCACCTCAGAAAAGGCCTCGGACGTCTCGCTAAGATGATGCAGGTGTAAGTCAGTAGGAGGTGGGGAGGGGAGGGGGAGGGGAGGGGAAAGCGCCAAGGATGTGAGAGGAAGGAGAAGCTGCCTGTCTCCTCTCATCCCGGTCGGTGCGTGAGGGCGGGAGGGAGGACATGCACCTCTGCTCTGGAGCCTGCTGCTATGTGCTGCGCATGCGCCATCTCCCTTGGCCTCCTGCGGTGCTTCCCTTCTCGCCAGCGGCCATGTGAGGTCGGGACATGGCCGAAGGTCAGCCAGCAGAGAAGGGGATGGGGTAGTTGTTGTACCTCTGAGTCTAGGCCACAGCATGGTGCCCCTTCTCTCCCTCAACACTACGGATTTTGAACACAGTAAAAATCTCTTTGGAGGTAATGACATACGCAAGGTTACGTGAGGAGGTCAGATCTCGACATCTATGGTTAACGGGAGCAGAGGAGACTTCAGGCTCACTATCCACAGGAGGCCCTCCTCTATTCCATCCCTTTGGCCGACAGCCTTCCTCCACTTGACTTCATGGAGGCCTTCTCCTGTTTCTGGTCAGCTAGGTGAGAGGGATCATTCTCTATTCACCTGTCCCAATGCTGAAGACCACAAGCGGCATGATGTCCATCACCCCACAAGCCTAATACTCAAAACAACAGCACCTAAGCACAGCCCCTCAACTAGTTTCATTCTCATAACAACCCTGACAGAAGGGCTGCTATGACCTCCATTAGACAGATAAGGAAACGGAGGCACAAGAACTTATGGAACTGGCACCCATGGTCCCATGGGTTCTGAGTGGGTCACGCAGAGGTCCAGCTCCACAGCCCACCTGTGCTGTGGCTGGGCTGCAGTGGCCAGCAGAGGTGGTGAGCTGACACGTTACCCAGAGGTCCCAGCCTGGGAGCTCAGCCTCTCCACTGCCGGGAAACAACCCAGTCACCAGCTGCTGTGTGTCCCTGACTGAGCCCTTCCCCCTCGCTGGCCAGGCTCAGGGCTCGATCTCCTCCTCTGTAGCAATGGGACGTGGGTCAAGCTTCTGGCATTTTTCTCTAGCACCTTCCTGGTGGCCTGAAGATCAAGATTTTCTAAACCGGGTGAAACTCTCTACACAGGACTCTGTGTTCAGAGGTCTTCGTGCAAAACAGGTAGGAAAAATTAAACCCAATACTCTGGGGGAAAAAAAAAACAAGCCGAATATAAACTTTACTGATTACCTTAAGCTCCAGGCAGCCAGAGATAAGACAGGCAGCTCAAATAATTAAAAATGGGCCTAATTCCATTCATTGGGCTCGTTATAATGCCTTGTCTGTGTGGTAGATGTAGTGTTAAGTCAGGCATTTGAAGCTATTTCCAAGGCAAGATGTAGACAGCCTGCGAGTAATTCCCAAGGCCTCACTGTAATATGCTGGGATTATACACTGGGCTGGGACAGCCATGTACGTGGCCCCAGCTGAAAAACTGTACTATTTCCCTAGTCATGCCCGGCTCAGGCTAAGCCCACGTCAGCATGCATTTCGAAACACAGAGTTCAGAGTGCCATGGGGGCTGGGAGAAGGAGGGGAGAGGCAGGGGACCAACGGGACGCAGGATGGGATGCTGAAAGGTGGCAGAGAAGGCACACAGCTCCCCCCCAGGCACCTTCCCTCTAGGGGCAGGTCACACAGGGCCGGCCAGCAGGGATTCTAACAATGGCTGAAGCTTCCTGGGCCAATCTGCCCAGACCAAGAGTGACCCAGAGTCCAGTGCCCCCAGGGAAGCCTCCCTCATGCCCAGGCCTGTCATATACTTTCGGCACAGCTACCCCAGCCTTTCCAAGCTACCCAGAAGCCACATCACATCTGCCCTGCCCCATGGCTGACACTAGCAGATCTCACTCTCTCTCACACACGCACACACACACACACACATGCACGCACGCACCCAGGGAACTGGGACAAACCTGGGAATCGGGCCTAGCGCAGAGGGAAGGAAGCAAGCCCCACCTACCCAGGCCTGGCACCTTCCGCAGGCAGGAGAGAGCTTGCTGCAGACGGCCACACTCCTCGGCGCTGGCCCCGCAGCGCTGGAGCGTCTCCTTCACCTTGGCTTCGTCCATCTCTAGCAGGGCATCCAGCTGGTCCCCCGCGAGCTCTCGGAGGATCTCCTGAGGGGCACAAAGGGACAGGCAGAGGCCGGTGAGCAGTCAGCAGGCCCCAGCACTGTGGCACCCTCAGCCCGGGCCTCCCTGCTGAGTGGCAGGGGCCAGCTGCTGACACCAGAAGACACCACTTGTCTGAGGACACAGCCACCATCCCGCCCACCGCACTTCCACGGACAGCAGCT
Organism: Thryonomys swinderianus; assembly: GCA_004025085.1. Taxonomy (NCBI): domain Eukaryota; kingdom Metazoa; phylum Chordata; class Mammalia; order Rodentia; family Thryonomyidae; genus Thryonomys; species Thryonomys swinderianus. The sequence goes on along the minus strand of PVIC010001375.1, from coordinate 48,600 downwards.
GAAGGGGAGAAGCCAACCTTGGGGTAAGTGGGGCGGGTACACAGGAAAGCTTTGTGTGAGGGAGCCTCTTGTTCCTCCTCTGCACGGAGTTCAGAATCACAGTCACTGTTTACAATGAGAGACACTTCAAAGACAGACCTCTACAACTCTGTCCTACCAAGCAAGAGAGCTTAAGTAACATTGGCTGAACAAAGGATTAAAAAAAAAAAAAAAACTCAACAGGCCCAACAGAGGCACTTACTTATGGGCCTAATTCCATTTATTTAATTCATGTAAAACTGGTCACTTTCGGGGAGTGGTGACTCACGCCTGTAATCCCGGCATTTGGGAGGCTGAGGTAGGAGGATCACCATGTGCTCAAGGCCAGCCCAGGCTACACAGTGAGACCCCGTCTCAAAAAACCCAAAAAGAGGGCCAGGGATAGCGCAGTGGTTTCAACATCTGCCTCACAAAGCAAGGTCTGAGTTCGATCCTCAGTACCACATACCACAATGCCAGGTGTGGTAGCTCACACCTGTAAACCAGCACTTGGGAGGCAGAGGCAGGAGAATTGCTGTAAATTTGAGGCTAACACAGGCTACATAGTGTAGTTCAGGGCCAGCCTGAACTACAAAGCAAGACCCTATCTAAAAAAAAAAAACAAACCTCAAAAATAAATAACCACCACCCTAAAAATAAAAACAATCCCACAAGTCACCCAGCCCACATGGTACTTAAAGATAGGGAACAAGACAGGCCATGTCACCTCGTAGGAAGGGAAGAGACTGGAAGAATTTTAAGGTGATCTATGACCTTCGCCTCAGGTGCTATTCCCGATGACGTTATATTCACGGCAACAGGGAACTAGGACAAGTAGGCTTACAGGAGCCCTTCAAACACAAAAGATTTTCCCTGGTGACAGCAGAGTTAAATGTACAAAGAACTTGGCAAAAACTTTGTGCACACAGAGAAGCAACCTGAGAAAGAAGTCACATGGCCTCTCCACAAAAGGTGACACCCGCTGAAGGCCAGCAAGGAAATGGGGGAAGCTCTGGTCTAGAGCCATGATGAGGCAGTGATGGCCCAGAATGCGGCACTCGTCGGCATGCGGAACAACCTGACGTAAACTTAGGAAATGCAAAGGCCTGAAAAGCAAGCTCAGCATCCTGTTCCCTCCAGCCTTGTTGTTGCTTCTCCCTCCAAGAGCAGGGAGAGGTTCTCTCTGGAAGTCTTGGCTGCATTAAAATCAGAATGCGGGCTGGGTGGGGTGACACAGGTCTATAATTCCAGCACGTGGGATGCTGAGGCAGGAGGACTGCAAGTTCAAGTCCTGCCTAGGCTGTTTCAAATTTTTTTTCAATAAAATAAAAACAGTTGGGGATGCAGCTCAGTGGTAGTGCATTCTTGGGGTTTGATCCTTAGTTCCAAAGTGGGGGAAAAACTGGACTACAATAAGGAGCACCACAGCCTCAGTCCTATCTGAAATCCTGGCGTCTACCTCAGTGAAGTTGGCTAAGTTAAGGGATGGCTACACGGCCTTCCTCTGTAAGACAGTGTCTATCTTACGGCCCCCCCAAATTTCAAAGGAATCAGAAGCTTTTTTGTCTCTGGGACCATTCATTGCCTACTTATCACTTAGGAGCTCTACCTTCCCTCCCTTTACAGAAAAAAGGTAAACAGTCCTGGAAAACGTTTTGGGCTTGTGGGAGTACATATGTGCTTCTCTATGCATGTAGTAAGCACGTATGTCTCTTCTCCTGTTTAACCTACCTTTGTCAGTTTACTTCCAGGGACCATCAGAGGACAAACAGGAAACTTCCTTCCTAAAGCCGTAAGGACCTGGATCTACCAACTGCCTAAATAAACTCTCAGGTGGTCTCTTCCCCAAAGCTTCCTGCTAACAGGCCTCCCTGGCCTATGCTTATTTGGCCTTTTAAATCCTAAGCATGGAGGGAAGCAGAACCTACCAGCTTCCCCTATTCACTGCCCAGCTAGGAAGCTGTGAGCTAATACATGCAAGAGGCTTTAACTTTCTAAGTATGTTACATCGCAATAGAAAAGTAATACAAAGAATGAATATTTAGATCAGGCCTAAGTGACTTCAAAGCTTAGGCTTTTCTCAGAAGAAGGGACATACAACTCTACAGCTGATACAAAAAACAATGAGGCACTCACGCCCACCAGCCATCCATACCACATACCACAGTGCCGGGCATGGTGGCTCACGCCTGTAATCCTAGCACTCGGGAGGCAGAGACAGGAGGATTGCTGAGTTCGAGGCTTGCCTGGGCTACATAGTGAGCTCAGAGCCAGCTTGAACTACAAAGCGAGACCCTGTCTCAAAAACAAACAAACAAACAAACAAAACAATGAGGCCATGTCCCTTGCCTCCCAGGCTTGCAGCCGTGTGTGTGTGTGTGTGTGTGTGTGTGTGTGTGACAGCATCAACAAGAAAGTATAATGCATGAAGAACAGAGAGAGGACAAAGAGGTACACAACCAGATTGGGTGATTTTTTTCTTCTTTAGCCCTTTCTATATTTTCCATATTTACTGTAACAAGGCAGGCCAAATATAAATCCTGTAAAATTTGCAGTTCTTCAGAATCTGATTTTTTTTTTTTTGAGACAGGGTAGTTCAGGCTGGCCCTGAGCTCACTATGTAGCCCAGGCAAGCCTCGAACTCAGCAATCCTCCTGCCTCTGCCTCCCGAGTGCTGGGATGACAGGCATGAGCCACCACGCCCGGCACTGTGGGATGTGGTATTGATTGCTGGTGGGTGTGAGTCTCTACGCCCAGCATTGTATGTGGTTATCAGGGATCGAACTCAGGACCTTGCGCTTGTGAGGCAGGCGCCAGAACCACTGAGCTAACCCTCCGACCCCCAGAATCTGATTTTCAATGAGTTTTCCCTCCAACAAGTTGTATCTAATTTTATTTTACTTTTAAAAAGCAACATAGACATTAATGCCTTCACAATGCTGTAAATCTTAGACTCAAATCTCAGCACTGAACCTAGCAGAGACATGGACCAGGCTCTGGGGACAGTGGCAGGAGCCCTCTACAGTGCCTTGAGGAGGCACCTCTAAGTCTTGCCAATATATACTCCCCACTCCAGGGACCCGGGTAAGATTCTCCTTGATGTCCATACTAAAACGAGAAACAGATACATAACAGTAGCAAGAAGCTCATCATGATCTTACAAACCTCTGATTGTCAGAAATCCCTCTCGATGATAAGGAAGCAAACAGGAAACCACCGCTAAGGGCAGCACAGATGGGGGAGGCTGACTAAATAATGGCCTGCATGTGCCTGCCTTTGGAGCCCTTATCACTCTCCCCGCTTTACAAGGGGGAACTGCTGGAGCGGATCAGAAGTGACCTTCCCTGGTCACTGCTGCTTGGAGCAAGTCCCCACCTCCCACAGGACGGAGTCCTCTCCGTTCATCAACTACACACACCCCAGTGCATGCACACATGTGGACAGACACATGAAACTTTCCAGGCTGTCAGGGCTAACTCGGCTGTGCGCTGGAAGACGTGATCCATTTGACTGTGGCAGAGAGGGACCCAACACCCAATCTCACTATCGTGCAAATGGGGTTCTTTTCCCCCTTCCTTTTTACTTCCCTACCTCCCCACCCACTCCAAGTTTCAATTTCTCACACAAATAACTATATTCACTATGATAAGCTACTTGCTAGCAAATATATCCCGTGCTGTGCCACGCTACCTCCACGCTGACAATCCAGCAAGAAGATGCTGTTCAGTCCACTCGGCTGAGGTCCTGGGACCTCACTTGAGTTAATAAAAACAGCTGGGGCCAGAATGAAGCCCACATGTGCCACGTTCCAAAGCTCCTTCAATGCTTCCATGCTGTCACTTGTTCACCTGCATAGCCTTGGAACTCAGAAGCTACTTTGTTGGGGGGTGTTGCTATTTCAAAGTAAATTAAAACTGTCCCCACTTTCTCAAGAAACTACGCTGTAAAATGGAACAATCTGTTCTTTATGCAACCAAACTAAATCCCAGAAAAAGAGAAAGACAGAATAATGTTCAGATCCACCTCCTCGTAAGGTGAAGAATGTAAAAGGAAAGGGTGCCCCCATAGCTTCAAACCAGCGGGCAAAGGTCTCTCAGGCTCCCACAGCTTTGGGCATCAGCGTGTTCCTCTTTGAAAAGGCAGGAGGGAGGCCTTTCCTTCCCTCCTTGTGCCCTCTCGTGATGCTCTGATTCCAGTGACAAAGGGGTGGGCCAGAGCAAGCTGGGGGCTGGGCAGGGGTGCTGGGCCAGAGAGCCAGTCTAGGCCTTTATTGTCGGAGCTGCCCCTGGTTCTCGCAGGATAGGCTGCCATTCCTGGTCACAAAGGAAGCCTCCCACAGGCGCGAAAGTGGTCATTTAGTGTATCATCGCACCGCAGGTTATCACTGTTACTTCTAAGCAGCTATTCCTTGTACTGTTGAGTCCCTCTTCCCTGAAGGAGCGCCCTGGTCTCCTCAGAAGCTGCCGTCAGGGAAGCTATGTGCCCATTCACAAGCAGGTCACCTGGTCTTACTTTTGAATGGTTGATCTGTACCCAGTGGCAACCAACTAAAATCCATGCATACAGAAAAATCACATTCCTTGGGTCATACAGAGCCACTAGGTCTGAGTATAGAGACCTGTAGGAAGCAATGTGATGCCTTCCGATGGTTGAACTAATTGACGACTTCTTTTTCTCTGGACAGGGTCTCACTCTGTAGTCCAGGCCGTCCTTGAATTTACAGGATGGCTGCAAAGTCACAGTGATCCTCCTACCTCAACCTTCCACTTCAGCTTCCTGAGAGCTGGGATTAGACATGAGCCACCAGGCCTGGCTCAGTGACTTGTAACCCTTATTCCTTCAGGTAAATGGGGAGGAACTCCAGGTGGCTGAGCCCCTTTGTGAGCTGCCCTGTCTGGATACAAAGTGCCAGGCATCTGGACTATCTTGGGCTCAGAGGTAGTTATGCTTGTACCTGGGGATTGGCACAGGAAGAAACAGCCCCCTGACATCCCTGGCCTTTAGCTAGGCAGGTCTTCCCGAGGAGGCCCAGGAGCTGCACAGACCCTCTACAGTGGCCCTACTACTAGCCAGTATCATGGCTCAGTTGTGCCACAAAGCAGCTTGGCACCTGCAAACCTCATGGAAGGATGTCACCTATGGCCACAGTGCCAGGCACAGCCATGGCTGCCTTATGTCACTTCAAACCAGGATAACTCACGCCCTCTCTAGATGACCTCTATCCAAAAGCAAGTCAGGGAATCAACTGGGCCTTCTGAAGGGGAGCTTCCAGGTAAAGCCGCTCAGAGACACTCTCAGGATGAGGGGCCCTGTCCCTGAAAGGGTGTCCCACCTGCCTGGAGGCCCCAGAAGATGCTAGGCTGTTTCTAAGCCAAGGGCAAAGGGTCATGTCCTCTGCCACCTGGAATTCAGGAGAAGGAATGGGGCCTCAAATCCTACTGCTTACAGAATCACTGCCCACCCTAGTTGCTGCCTGAAGAGGAAACATGGGACTACAAGATGAGAATACATGGATGCCAGCCTATTGGGCAAAGATGTCTGGTCCTGGGCCCAATGTGCCTCAGGTCAGCACAGGAGCACAAAGAGGGCAGCAGAAAACTGCCCTCCCGGCTCTGCCACTGTCCTTCAAACCACAGTGTTTTCCAGAAGTAACACCAATTTTTTCTAGTAACAGTGAGAGAGCTGGGCTAGTAGAGCTTAGATGTGTCCCAGTCTGTGGCAATTAAGCCACGCCATGAACAGGAAACTGCTGGTCTCTGCTCTCTACAGCCAAAGCAGGGGTGAGTTTGGCCATGGTGAGTATCAAAGGCCACACTGAGACTGTGTCTTGATTCTTACCAGCAGCCATGGGATGGCCTGGTGTCTATACTTAGAAACCTGTGCCTCTGACACTAGAAGCTGTCTGCACTCACTTGATCACGTCAGAGGGGTTGGCAGGGGCACCTGCACTGATTACTGCGGTGCGAGCAGAACTGAGGGCACAGCCGGGTGGGGAGGAGCGAGGAGCAGGTCTGTGCTGTGCCATCTGATCAGTCTCAGGCCAGTCAACAGCATAAGAACTTCTATTCCCTGAGAGCAGAAGTGCAGCCCCCAGCTTCCCTGGCTGCTGAGGAATCTAAAGGCCATGTTGCACCAGTGAGGCCAAATGTGGTCTCCTACAGTCCTGTGGATGACAACAGAGGACCCGTTTATCCCTCTGAGACTGGGAAGGAGAAGGAGGAAGTGGCGGGTGGTCCTCTGGCAACCCAAGCTGGGAGCCTGTCTGCCTCGAACTCCCAAGGCAGCACCTGACAGATGTTCCTTCCCGCCTCCTCCCACCGCTGGGCTGGGCTGAGGGAGCTGGGGGCGTGAGTTTGGGTAATAATAGCCAGATATTCTGGGAGGCAAAGGAGGGGCTGAGGCAGCAGAGCCTGCGTGACCAGCCTGGGGGTGGGGGGTCCACAGAGATCAGCAGCAAACTTGGGGACGTCGGCTTCATCTGGGGACAGTTCTGGATCCAGCCTATCCCCCCACCCCCAGGAAACCAGCAGAACAAAATTCCTGAAGGAGCCACCTGCTGGGGTGGGTGGAGGGTCTTCCCAGAGGCAGGGACTTGGAAGGGGAGTCCTTGCGTCTCCATCTTCTCTGCCTTTTTGTTTCATGCATACAGTGAGCGGATTCAGTCTCAAAGGGTCAGCGGTCCTCATCTCCGGCTACTCCCTTGAATGTCCAGAAGAGCTTTCAAAAACAATACTGATGCCCTGGCCCCACCTGAGGTCATCAAAGCAGAAATTCTGGGAGTAGAGACCATGAGGGGACTCAAGTCTGACCAATGTATGCCAGGGCAGAGGCCACAAGAATGTCCAATTCAGAAGGAGGCACCAGGAGCCTGTCCTTTGGCCTGTCCACTCAATCCCAGCCTGGCTGGGCTTACAGGTCTCAGAGCATGGCTCTCCCACATGGTGGTGCCTCTCCCCAGATAGACGGGGTCCGTGTGGGCACCAGGCTGGATGGGCATCGGGAATCAGTATGTCTGAGTTTGAAAACCTCACAAGTGTGGGCCGGCAGCAGGGCAGAGGGATGCAGGTCAAAGAGCAGAAGGAGATGGGAAAGGATTACAGAAGGGCAGGCGATGAGCTGTACTACACATCGCGGGAGCCAGGCACCCCGTGAGATGAACCACAAAGGTACAACCTCCTAACATCTTCAGGTAAGGCTCAGAGGGGCTCAGTAACGTGTGCGACCGCAGAACACAGTGGGTGAAGCTGGGGATCTTTTTCATACAGCCCAGTTCTGCCCAGTCCCACCTGGCTTCCCTGACTCCATGCTCTCCTACCCACCCTCACCCCACCCCCAGTTTTTGAGAAAGCACTTCCAGCAATGCGACTGAGAGCAGTTGCAGATGCCTCCCAGGGGTCTTCTCTTTACATGGGCTCCTCTCCAAGTCTTTACAAGGGGCTGGTGCTTCCCTGCTCTGCCTGCGACAGACCTCGGCCTGCTGGCTGCACCTTCTCTAGCGGCCAGAGCTGCCTCCTGAAAAGGCCCCTCCCAATTAGCATAGAAGGTTCACCTTACCATGCTGCATCTAAACAGCAAAGACAACTTGTAAACGTACAGGTGTGGCACATCATCATGAGGCTTAGGAATACAGGCACTTGGATTTTACGTCATTTTCACTATGTCACAAAGTATTTTGCTTTTTTTCTCTCCTACCAGTTAAAAATGTGAAAACCACTCTCAGTTTGCAGACACAGTGGTGGGCTGGGTCTGACCCCAAATGGGTGGCTCATTAGGTTCCTTAAAGCCACCCCCATGTCTCCCAGTGGCACTGCACACTGCTGCTCCTTCTTCCCTGAGCCAATACCCTAGCAGGAAGGGGACACCCAGACAGGCTTCTGGGCAGGCACACAGCTTCCACCCAGGCGGCCTGAATCGTCTCCTTTCTGTGTCACCAAGTGACACTTCTAAAACCTCTGAGCAGCTGCCAGTTGAAAATGCCCAGACACACCCAACATGAGAGATACAACATGACAGTGGATGCTCTAGCTTCAGGGCCACTGTTTCATCCGAGGCTATACCTCTCCCCAAATGGAGGTGCTAATGGGCTGGTACAGGTGGTTTCCCATGCAAAGTTTGCAGGTTGTGATCTTTTTACAGTATTATCTACACAGCCCCACAGTAAAGTTCAAATCAAAAACAGGACACTCTTAAAAATATACATATAAAAATGCAAGGGTGCACATATGCATATGTGCACACAACACACACACACACACACACACACATACATACACACACACACACAGTCAAAACAAAGACTTGGGCCGGAGATTTAGCTCAGTGGTTCCGGCGCCTGCCTCGCAAGCGCAAGGTCCTGAGTTCGATCTCTGGTAACCACATACAATGCTGGGTGTGGTGACTCACGCCCACCAAAAATCAATACCACATACCACAGTGCTGGGCGTGGTGGCTCACGCCTGTAATCCCAGCACTCGGGAGGCAGAGGCAGGAGGATTGCTGAGTTCGAGGCTTGCCTGGGCTACATAGTGAGCTCAAGGCCAGCCTGAACTACAAAGCGAGAGCCTGTCTCAAAAAAAAAAAAAAAAACAAAGACTGACTGGGGTCCCAGCTACATTAACCCTTGGTGACACTTGGCTTCTGGGAGCAAGAAAGTGGGAAAGGCCTCCTGCCCATAACAGGCCCATGTAGGGGCCTTCCCCACACCTGCTCTCTCCAGGACACCAGCTCCCCCAGTCCGCAGGCCCCCCCCCTCCAGTCCTGTGTTGTTACAGCAGGTGTGAGGAAGAATGAGCAGGTGATGGCTGGGTGACGGAGAGAGCATGAGTATATGCTGTCCCATCACAACAGGACACTTCTTGAAGCAAAGTGGAAGCTATGACAAGAAGCCTCAATGAGAACCATCCGGGAAACCATGGTGCCAGCGATTCCGTGCAGAGGTCCCAAGGGACAAGCATTGGTTGAACTATGCCTCCCTGTGGGAAGCCACCTGGGGTTCAGGCCAGAACAGAAATAAATGGGTGTGGCCATGGCTCCAGTCATCTTTACTGCTTGCTGGTCCCCAGGAGCACCCCTGCCAGTTCCCTCATTCTCCTTCTTACTTCTGTTTCTTCCTCCTCCTGATCTCCACAGCTCTGAATCCAGCCAGAGAAGCCCTCTTTGCCAGAGTCACCCACAGTGGCAGACAGCCTACTGTCACATGCCTGACTTTGGCCTCAGTCTTACGGGACCAGCCACCAAATCAAAGCCCCCCCCTGCCAGAGGGACACATCCAGTGTCCAGCCTAGGCATCTGTCCTCTCAGGAGGTTTCTCTCTGTCCAGGTGGGGGATGAAAAGTAAGGGCAGCAGGAGAGGAGCCCAGAGCTGGAGACCTGAGAGCTGGCCTCTCTGCCTGCAGACAAAGGCTACATTGTGTCAGCGCTGCCCACGGTGTCCAACCAGGACCTCAGGAGATCCTAGGGGTCAGCAGCCCTCTGTAGTTTTCCAGAAATGCTGAAAACAACCATCGTCCCATGGTAGGCCAGGGCCTCAAAGCCGTGAGAGCTCAAAAGAGCTTCAGCCATGGCCATGACCTAAGCGGGAGGCCATCACCATAGCTACCAGCTTCTGAGGGAACAGTGGATACTCCAGAGACCGAGAAGAAGTGCTTTGTCTGTCACGGTCAAGCCAGACTTTAGTAGGCCCTTGCAGATAATCTAGTCCAACACCTACTTTACAGAGGAGAAGACCAGGGTCCCAAGGGGAGAAGGAACCTGCCTGGGTAGCCTGAAACAACAGCACTGGTACTAGGTCCCAGGTTCCCTACACCCTGGTCCCCATCCCCCATGGTGGGGACCCTACTCAGATATAAAAGTCTCTTCCCTCCATGTGCTCTGAGCAAGGCCAAGAAGGAAACCAGGGGAAAATTCCCCTGCCGACTACAATGAGAATCATGTCCAGAGGCAGCTGCCTGGAGATGCCAAGCTGCATGCTCATCTCATGGGCGCAGAGCCCTATGCAATGAAGAAGCAACTGGGTCTTGAATGTTCCTAACTGCCTGGCAAGTCCCTAATCGCTTGGTGGCTCAGAAAATGGCAGGCAGCCAGAAATCTTCAACTCCATTTTGGTTCTCCATCCCCACCCCCACTTTGATAAACAGGGACCCTTTTCTTCTTTATGAAAAGGCCAAACCCCACATCACCTGCTACATTCAAACACCAGAGTTCTGAGGTGATACCCAAGATCCACACCAAGATGTGGCACAGTGATTATTACTTGGCTTCTCAACATACTTCCCTTTTTAGCACCAATCTATCAAAATAACAATTACTGGTACTATCATCATTAAATAAGTGGACTGGGCACTTGGTAGCTAAGGAAAGTGAGGTTCAGAGAGATTAAATTACTCACCTTAAGACACAGCAAGTAAGTGACAGATTCTGCCCGAATGTGTCCCTTGGCTTGGTAATCCCAAAGTTAGTACTCACAGCCTATACGGTTTTTGCCTCCCTATGCTGGTCGACCAGAAGACTGAGGCAGGGCCAACTCAGCCCACATCGCTGTGAATGCAGCATGCTACAGGCAAGTGTGGGTTCTATTTTCAGCAAGAAGCATGACAGAAACCCAAAATCATTCACTAGAAGGAGTGAGAGGAGGGGAGGAAGATTCATAAGAAAGACAGAGATTAGAATAATGAAATGAAAGCTACCTTTGACCATAACACACATTTCCCCAGGCATGATCTTGAAGCTAATGAATAAAGCCAGGACTCAAGAGTCCAGTCAGACATGCCTACTGAGGGACCGTGGAAAGGCCTACCTCGCAGCCTTCCTCTAGTGTAGGCCGGCCCAGGCCTTGGGCTTCTCTCGGCAAGACAGGCGGTGTGGCCGCTGTGTCCCTTGAAGCCTTGGTCTTCACCCAGCTCCACAGACAATACATGATGAGGGGGCCCAAGCACAGGGTCCTGGCAGCCCTGGGTCCCAGAGTAGAGTCCCGAGGAAAAACAAGGCAGGCAGAGGGGTTTCTGTTTTCATGACTGTAGTGAACAGTCACTGTGGCCAAAAATAGTTCATGCCTGGGAGCTGGGGAGTCAGCACATACCTCCCAGAGCAGGTGCTGGGTGTGAGGCCGCAGGCTCTGGCAGCCTGTGGCCGGGGGTGGGGACCTGGGACACTAGGCCTCAGACGGAAGTTTTCCCTGTCTCAAAAACTCCCTCCAAAAAGTAGGACCTGAGTCAACAAGGAACACTGTCATCTTTCTCCTCTTAATGAATCATCTGGGGAACCCCCACCCCACATGAACTCCAACTACCCCTCAACTTCCCTGCACCCTCTCCTAGATTTGTGGCTGAGTGGTCTGGACACTCATAGGAAGAGCCCTGTGAACTGGAGCATGTCCCGATGGGGCCTCAGATAACCATTAAAAACCAGGTTCAGCTGCCACACTGCTTAACATGCACACAGAAACTACGCTTTCCTATTTGTGAGTGGGGAAGGAAATACAAAGAAAGTTCTGTGCATTCCTATAGTCCTAGCTACTTGGGGAGCTGAGACAGGAGGATTAGAGGGTTCGAAGCCAGCCTGGCTAATTTCGGCAAGATCCTGTCTTGAAGTGAGTTCAGCCCAATGTAAAGGCCCTTAGTTCAATTCCCAGTACCCCAAACAAAACATCTGAAAGTTAAGTGCTGGCTATTAGTGCCTGGTGGATTATGGAGGCATTTCACTTTCGTTTTCAAGCTTTTTTGTGGTTTTAATTTTTCCCACAATAAATATTTATAATGAGACTCAGAAAATATTAAAATAATAATTTTTTAAATAAATAAAAATAAAATTAAAAAGGAAAGACTTGGGGGTGTCACAAAGGAAATGTACAGCATGGTCCTGTCCCTGAGAAATGCAGGGCATGCCCTGCAGAACAGAACAGAGAGAGAATTTTGTGGTGTAACTCTGCAGCAAGACTCCCTGGGCCTGAATCCAGAGGTCCTATGCCTCAGAAAAGGGACAGGCTACTTGGTTCCTCTACTTCTGCTGTACACTGAGGATAACAACACTGCCTTCATGGAAGTTAGTGGGGGCACTACAGAGAGGCCTCAGCTGACAGCTCAGTTCTGGGCACCTTGGGAATGCTTGCCAAACAATTATGGCATAAGTTCATGAAAAAAACTGCACTGGAAGAATCGATGGCAGGAGGGAAAAGGGAAGGTGAGCAAGCCACTGACCAGCCAAGAAGGATGCCCGGAAGGAAGTGTGCTATGTATAAAGTGTTTATCCCTCTGAATAGTAAAGATTATGATATAAATAGTAGCTCTTATTCTTTTCTGTACTTTCCACATTTCAAGTATGAACATACATGTGAGTTACTGGATATTAAGGGAAAAAAAAAAACCCAAAAGCCAAGAACCAATGATTATTCTAAGTGCCTTCTTTTTTTCTGAAATAAACATTGGTTACTTTCTTAGTGAAGAAAACGAGATGGGGTACTAAAAACAAAACCAGAATATGGGCTCACCAACTGTATCCTGGAAACATGATGTCGGCAGTGCAGCCCAGGGTATTCTGCTCACTGATGGGAAATGGAGGCACAGTGACCATTTCAGGTGCCCAGGAGACTCATTGCTATGCAAGGGTGTGGGGAGAGGTCCCAGCAGTTGAGGCTACAACCTCTCCTGCATCTGACCCTCCAGGCTCCTCTACCAAGCCAAGACCTTTGAGCTAATTGGAATTCTCTATCTTCCTAACCTAGTGATTGGTTATACTTATTTGCATGTGACCAAAGTCAAGCCAATCAGACAACTCCCTAGGATTCTGCAGCTATAGTTCTAGGAAAGCAACTTTATAATCAGGTACAAAAATGGTGAGAGGAAGGAGGCTGAGCTGCCCGTGCCCTTTGTGCCAGCAACATGGAGCAGCTTGTCACAAAGGTACATCCAAACAGCACCTGCTGAGCCCCTGCATCCACACTTCCCTGAATTTGTTACCTCAGCTAATGTTAATCCCACCAGTACTTAGCTTGCTAAAGAAAAGTTCCAGCTACCAGTAGGAGAATAATAGTTTGTACTTAGTGAGTGCTGATTGTGTGTCTAATATTCTGCCATTCTTCCATCTACCCATCCACCCATCATTCATCATCCATACATCCCATAAATAGGTCCTGAATGTCCAGTGTGTGGCAGGCACTTTTCTCCAGACCAGTGACACAACAGTGACCAAAATATACCCTTTTTCCAAACTTAGGGAGCTCACATTCTAATAAAATACAAATTCAAAACTAACTAAACAATGAAAATGAACTGTGAGAGTACGCGCTAATCAGGACAGAGTATGCTGGGCGGCAGAGGCAGAGGCAGTGGCAGGAGGCATCTAGTTTTACACAAGTGGCCTCGCTGAGAATTGATCTCTACACCCTGCAGAGGATGTGAAGGCACCAGCCTTGCAGGTCCAGAAATTTCCAGGCAGAGGAAACAACATACAAAGCCCCTGGCTAAGACAGGAAATAGCCTGGTTTGTTCTAATGGCAGGGGCAGAGTGAGGAGAGACAGGAGATGATGGGGGTGGGGAGCCAGATGCTGACTAGAAGTCTTGAGAAGAACGATGATGAGTTTGGAATGAGGACAAAATACCAATGAAAGATTAAACTCAGCAAACTGAGATTACTGGGTTGGGTTCTAAGAAAGATCTCTCTTGGTTCATAAAGAATCAAATGGTGAGGACAAAACAGGACATAGAAAAGTGATGTTATGTGTGCCAATGAAGTCCAAGTAATCGCTAGGACAGGAGAGAGATGAAAAAGAGACACAGACTGGGACATGCTGTTTGGAAATACAGTCGAGATGTGCTGGTGGATCGAAAGTGCAGGCTGAACAGGCAGTGATCACACCCAAGTTTCTAGCCAGGGCTATCAACAGAAGGAGGGCAGGGTAGAGGTTAAGGAACATGTTCAAGGTCATGCCTCTGGCTCGGCACACAATCAGCATTGTGTCTGCTTCCCAAGGCCGCCCAGGGCCATCCACCTCTGCAAGTCACACTCCTAAGCACTCTCACTTTCCAGTCCTACTGCCTGGCCAAAGTTGTACTGCTGAAAGCAAAAGCCACAGGAATTTACCCAATGCTTTAAAAACATAAAGTGAGACAAGAATTTCCCAACGCTATCTGGGTCATCAGATCTGTTCTAGAGCAATGTTGCCTTTGAGGTGGTCCCAGGAGTAGAAGAACAGAACAAACCCAAGCTGACAGTTCAGAAGCTAGCGGCCCTCAGAAGAGGCTCAGCACACACGTGCCAAAGCCATGTCACTGGAATACAGGCTCACACTGAGGCTCAAGCCCAGCTTGTCATCAGTACACACCACAAGGCACCCTAGGGACCAAGCTCGGCAGGCCATCAGTGGACACTTCTGAGCTTGCTATTAACTCCCATCCTCCCTCCTTAGAAATCCCTGCAAAACCCTGACCCAGACGACACAGCTCCTACAACACCATGGTGCAAGGATCCAAAACTCTTCGGATGCTCCCACTTGCACGCCAGCATTCAGCAAGCACACCCAGTATGAGCCGGACACTGGGGGCACAGCCGGGAATAGAACAGCCAGGTCGCTCCCCACATGCCACTTCCCGTCCAGTCAATTTGCACTGGACTTAGAAGCCCAGAAATCCAAAGGAGCAGGGCGGTGGGCTCACAGTCCAAATGCACCAAGCAGCCCAGGGTTACGAAAAACACTCTCACTCCTGATCTTCAGTGGCTGGAAGTCAGTGGCACCCTCACCCTGAAAGCCTGGCTCAGGATTAGAAAGATTAATCGCTTCATCAACAGCAGACAGTGATGTATCCAAGTTCACTCGGGGCCTGAAACCATACCCGGCACACACTGGTGCTACCTGCACACTCCCCGAGGAAGGGATGAAGGAAAAGGGCAGCATGCAGAGCGCACCCTCCACTCTAGGCTGTACTGTATTCTGCCCCTTCCTCTCTTGGGCCCAGGAACCAAACCAGCTGTGCACTGTGTTATTGCAGACATGTGTGTCTGGTCAGCTGTGAGCCCCCAGCACAGACTATTGCATCAGGCGACTGATCCCCTATGATATGCCAGGTACCCTCACAAGGGAAGTAGCTTAGGGATGCATAACAATGGAAAGAGAGAGAAGGGAGGGAGGAAAGGCAAGACCATGTAAGAAAGACAACCAACTCAGTGGCACGACTGCATCCATACAGTAGCCCAGACTTGGATACTCGGCGTAAGACCCGAGTTTGAATTCCGAGCTTGCCATTAGCTCACTCTGTGATGCTGACAAGTTTTTCAACTTCTCTGAGTTTGTTTATTGAGCTATAAAATGAGGATGAGAAGGTCTCCCCACTGCCTGCTCTAGGCATAAAGATTAAGCAGGATAAACATAAAATGCTGGCCTTGCCACTTGCCCCTCCCCTTCTATGCCCCAATTTCAACTCCTCTCTGACCGGCAGGGTGATAGGAGCAGGAGGTCTACCTCTCAGGCCTCTGCTTCCCACCCTTTCCCCAACCTGGGGGAAGGGGCGTGCTCTGCAGCCCAGCAAACTGAGCTGGGACTGAGCCCTAGCACCCAGTACAGCACTCTCATTTCCTCTGCAGGAGGCAGCCCCAGGGGCAGATCCCTCCATGAGGCAGGGAGGGCGTGTGCTGCTTCCTGAGGAGGTTCCCAGTTGCCAAAGAGCAGCACTGTTAAAACAGCTAAGCGCAAAGGGGGGCAGGGGGCCAACTGGAAAAGGAGAAAGGGAGGCCAGGAGAAAGGGCTACAGGACTTAGGCCCCATGCTGCACCCCGTAAGCTAAACATAAGCACATTTTTCTTTCTTTTTGGGGGAGCAGGGCTTGCTATATCATCCATGTTGGCCTTGAACTCACAGCAATCCTCCTGCCTCAGCCTCCCAAATGCTGAGTTTACAGGTGTGTACTACCACACCCAGCTCACTCATTCACTGTTCTGGTTCAGGTCTTACATATCCTGCCACCCTGCACAGCCTACATTAATTACCACAGCCACACAGGATGACAGCCACTCTCAGCTAACGGAAAGCCAAGGTGGTAGCAGAGGACAGATAGCTTCCCCCTTCATCCCAAGGGAAGTCCTCCTGTTAAATGTTCCCACCCAAGGACAGAAGAGAAGGAAGAGAGATCGATGCCTGGCAGGCCCCAAGCAGAAAACACCGTACCAGGCCCATGCGCATCATCTTCAGCTCAAAAATCACCAACAGAGAAAGCTTATTTAGAGACTTATGGCCAAGACGTGGGCCTGGCACCCCAGGCTCTGCTCTACCTCTTCTGCCCACTACAACGATCCTGGCTGGCACTGGTGACTTCCTATAGCAACTTTCGACAGGGAAGTGGCGGAAGGAAGAAAATGGCTCCACGCCAGCAGGCTCTGAAATCATTTCCCTAGCTGCAGCTAGCACACAGGGCTGTGATATTCAGACTAAACGTGTGGAAATGGGGGTGGCAGGAATCTGTGACAGTACTGGCGGGTGCGGTGGGGCTGCCTGTGAACTCACTATCCAGCACCCCTCCCTCCAGGCCACCCAGCCCCGCCTCCACACCGCTCCCCAGTCTCACGCCCCTCCCTGTGGTGAAACCCGCCTTCCGCTGGGAGCTTCTTTCCCTTAGGACAGCTCCAGCGTTTGCTCTTCCTCCCTCCTGCTCTCACACTCTCTCTTCACTGTCCCCCAGATAAGCACAGCCCCGCACTCCTCACGCGAAGAGATCCCAGAACCCCGCCAGTTTCCCACGCAGTTTCTGCACCAGCCTCCTCCAGACTCCAGGGATTTAAACAAGGATAGCCCCAGCTTATCGGCATTCGGTCTCAGGGGATACTGGCCCCTTGTCGGGGCGCTCTTCCTCATCCCCAGTGGTTCTTAAGGATCGCACTGGTCTTTCTCTATCCCAGGCTCCACAGACCCCAGACTGGCCTTTGTGAGGACACCTGTGTGAGCTCTTGCTTTGCATTTACACCCCAGCCCTGAGCCAGGGAGTGTGTCCCCACTGCTAAGACCCCAGCAACATTTCCGATTCATTACAATAAAGATGGAAAGTTCAGACTCTGCGTTACTCTATGTACACTCTGAGTGCTGTCATGCCGACGGTGGCCCAGAGCATCCGTCACCCACAGGGCTCTGCTGGCAGGATGGAGGGCTGACATGGGGGAATCAGAGCAAAGAGTCAGCCGAGCTCTGTCTCCAGCATCCAGAGGAAGGAGGTCACACCTATCAGAAGTGCCACAGTAGAGGCTGAGCTGGAGGGCTGTGAGCCGCCTCACTGGGGACGGAAGGAAACAAGGGCAGTTAGTCACCTTAGCTCTTCCTGGAAGAGCAGCTGTCACCAGGGGACCACATCAACACCTACCTCCTCTCTCCACGTCCAGGAGAAAAGGCTCATTTCCTGCAAACTTTCTGACCACAAACACTGTCCAAACTTCAAAGGCCAAAGTGAGGTTCAGGTAACTCTAAGAGGGCAACACTGGAACCACACACACACACACACACACACACACACACACATGCGCACGCATGCATGCACGCACACACACGTGCATACACACATGGCTTCACAGGCTTTATGTGTGTTTTTTTAAAGAGATGAATCAGGGCCTGGGTCAACCATGAAGAGTCAAGGCCAACAGAGGGCTGAAGAGACAAATTGCACCTCACAAAGACTGTCCCCAGGGACCTCAGGAGCGACCCTGGGGCAGGTCCTCCTGAGGTGTGGCTGAACAGTGCTGGACCCCTTCTGTGCGAGGGAATTAGTGAAAGCCCGGTTTCATGGATCTGGCAGGCGGAGAGATGGATGCTGAGAAAGACTCCATTTAAGTCTGGCATCTCCAGCATCCATCACAAAGGGACTTTTGTTCATTCCTGTCATTCTTTCCCCAGCAAATATTTGCCTCTGCTTCCCAAATGCCAGGCACCATGTTGCTGGCATGAGGCCTCTTCAGGGTGCCTGGCTTCTTCTGACACAGGTTCTCAGCCTCATGCAGGGTGAGCAGAGGAATACTCCTCAGTCATTAATAAGAATTTGGCTTTTTGGTGAGTTTGTTTTGAGGGGTTCTTTTGGTGGTGGTCATGCTGGGGATTGAACTTGGGCCTCAAACATGTAAGGCAGGGGCTCTGCCACTGAACAACACCTCTTAGCCCATCATAACTCCACATCCTGAAGAAATTTCTCACTATTTTACTGGGTAAGAAGAATGAGGTATATTATTATAGACTAATACAAAAATAAGATTAAGACCAAACCTATAGCATGACAGATGTTGCATGATCCCATTTTAGCAACCCAAAATAGGAAGGAAACAAATTTGCAGATCAACTTCAACGACTGTACCATGCTTGAAAGAGTCTGGCAGGGGCACCAGCCGACCTGGGAATAAGACTGTCACCTTGCAGTGGCACAACAGGAACACCCTTGCACTCCCTTGGTGTTAAAAACAGGTTAAAACTCACATTTTTCAGAATGACTATCTGCTGCTTCTGATCTCTCCTTATGTGGGCTAAAAACAGGGGAGAGGAAAGGTAAAAAACACACAATCCCATGAGGTAAAAGTCTGGCTTGAGGACACAGGAAATAGGAGGTGAAAACATCATTTCCATCCGCAGGAAGAAGAAGTCTCTGCTCCAACATGGGGTGAAAATATTACACAGGAGCCTGGTAGCAAAGCACAGTGCTGGGCAATCCCTTCCCGAAGACAGTGGTACTGCAATTTACAGAGAAGAGACACAGCTGGGAAGCAAGACAAAGCCACCATGTGGGGAGTGTGGGGGAGGCGCCAGTGGACATGACCTCCCCAAACCACATCACTGGACTTCTCCCTTTCCAGGCTTTCTTTACTCTCCAGAAGAAAAATGACTGAAGACAGGGCTAAGGAGACAATCTAAGTTAAGTGGAGGTGGGAGAAACGATAACTTGCTTAAGATATCACCAAGCATAAAAGGTAGAGGGACCCACTTGAGACACCCATAGAATCCTAGGTCCTGCCTGCCCCACACCTGCTCGCCCACAGCCACAGTGCTCAGGAAAACAGCTGCACCTGCGGCCAGCCTACCTGCGGCACATGGGGGCCTACAGAGGCCATGTTACAAACCGCAGCCAGGTATCGTAGTGTGTGTTAATTCTTGCCTGGAAAAGAGGGGCAGACGCTGTGACTTTCTGATCTCTCATTCCCATTCCATCCATTTCCTCCTGATCTTGGTGGGGCTTTTGGTCCAAATCTGTCTCATGCACACATCAGAGTCTCATGCACACATCAGAGACAACTTCCTCAGGGAGTTAAGTTGTATATTCTGAACTCCCTTGGTGGAGACTCTCCTCAGGCCACACTTCAGGGTCAGGCCCAAAACCAGCTCTAGAAATGTCCTCCAGGCTGGACCAGCTACCTCAGAGAACCTGCAAATCTATCCCAGGTCAGGTTTCTACAGAGGCCTGTGGGCTCTGGGCCTTTCCTGAAGCAGCCCCTCCCCTGCAAGGCCTGGACACCTGAGGCAGGGCTGTCCCGTGAGGACACTGGCAGAGCCTTGGCACTCCTCCCTTTCCATAGAGCCAAGCTACACTGCTGCCTCCGGAGGTGGGCAGGAGGCTCTCTAGCTTCCACCAGGACAAGCAGATCAAGGAGAAAGTGGACCCAAGCCTTCAGCCTCCAAGGAATGGGGCTGGTGAAACAGAACACAGAGGATGCACCCAGGGATCCCGGTCTCTGCTCTGCCTTCCTGATTCCACAGGCATCACCCTACATAACTGTGGCGGGAGCAGGCAGGGAAAGGGACAGACACATGACCCCTAACTACCACCTAATCAAGCACAAGTCTGGGAGGGGTCCATGTGCGGCTTACTGTTCACTCCATGTACAGACAGTACAAGGGTCTCTCTCTCCGAGCTGCCTGCTTTATAAAGCTGAGCAGGACACTGCTTCGCTCATCTTACAACACTTTAAAGGGCACTTGTGGTGTTCACTAAAATTCAGCCTGAAGACATCAGATCAGTTCAGCGGGGAAGACTGCTTGGAGGAGGTGTCCATGGAACCAGTGCTAGAAAGAAATTCACTGATAAGTCAGAAGGACCTCGGAGAGGAAAGAAGCAAGTGTAAAGGTCAGACCGCGGTGAGCAGAGTCGAGGGAGGGGCGTGAAGGCAGAGAAGCCCGGAGAGCTAACGCAAGCAAGGTGTCTGGCACTGGCTCTGAAGGACGTGGGGACCCCTGACAAGGACACGATCTGATTACCGTTTCTCAGGGGTCCTCAGGGCACTGAGTGGAAGATGGGATGACGAGTAAATGACAGAAAGATTAGCAAAGGGGCTAGTGTAGGGGTTGGGGCCAAGATGACCTGAACTTCACTGCTCAACATGTTTGGGGCAATATGTATGGACAGTATGTTTTGGGCAGAGCTGCAGGGCTTGCAGAGGTGAGAAGAGCAAAGCAGAACTGGACGGTTTGTGGCTCCTGCAACTAGGTGGAGAATGTTCTCACTATGGCGGGAGAATAAAAGCTCTGCTTGAGGTGCATGGGTTTCTGAGCTGCCTCATGATCTCTAAGTGGGGAGCTCCTAGGGTACACGGGGGGCCTGCTATCTTGCCCAACCCCTCCATTCCCAGAGCATCCCGTCTGCTCCAGTGCCGCTGGCACAACCAGGGTTCTGCTGTGTGTCCCAGACCCACACAAGCTGGCTGCTCACCGACCACCCAGCTCTGCTGACTCATTCATGATACAGCCAACACATCACCTGACTCGGTATCTGTCACACCTTTTTCTGGGCACACTGAAAGACTATACAGCCACCCCAGGGCCCTCCACGGTGAAAGTGGCCCCTGTGACCAGCTTACCACACCCTTCCCATGAGTGGTAAGCATGCCCCTTAGCCTCACCCCCAGAAAACAGGCCCTCAGATATGTGTATGGTCTCTCTGTTTGCCCCCCCACACCCTGCCCTGCAACCTGAGTCCCACACACGTACCTGTGCCACCTCTGGCCTGATGTTGAAGGTGTCCAGCCAGTCGCTGAAGCGTGGGTAGCTGTTGAGCTCCGGAGTCCTGTCAGCAGGGGCCACACTAAGCTTGCACTGCCGCTGCTTACAGATATATCGCACTAGCCTTGCCTGCGGGAAAAAAAGGCATACTCAGTGATGCCAGAAGCACATGGTGACCCCGGGTGAGCATGCCATAGGGGAGCAAGGCAGCCATGAGAGAGATACAATCGGGAGAGCAGGCTGTTGGGCCACTATGTTGAAATCCACACAGCTGTGGGCCACACACGGGGACAGGGAAGAAGAGGAAGAGTCCCAGGGAACCAACGAGCTGCCTGCCTTGACTGAGACCTAGCAACCTAGTGACCAGCGAGAGCCTCTGAGGTGATGACAAAATCCTACTGGCCTCCCACTGGTGACTTCCAAGTGTTCCCAAAAGGCAAGCGCCAAGCCATGTGTGAGAGTGCACACCTCAGATCCCAGCACTCTGGGAGGCTGATGACCCTGTCTCAAAAATAAAAGAATAAAGTAAAACTTGGGGAAGAAGCTTACAGGGAAGGCCCCTGGTTCAATACTGAGAGGAAAGAACAATTTCGAAAAGCTCACAAGTACCATCTTTAAAGTATGACACAGGGACCTGTCCTGTGGTGACACTCCTCCTCAGGCCCTGCTGCCCTCAAGGGTTTTTGTTGTCTGGCTGCTAATTCATTTCTTATCCTTTCATCTGTAACTATCTCAGTGTGTATCTCTAATGAATAAGGATTCTTATTAATACATTCCCATACTAATTAATTTCAAAATGTCAAGTACCTAGAAAGGCTTCCAATTCCTAATTAGAACGAGATCTTAGACCCATATGGGGGCCACGGACCACTTTAGTGATCTGCAGAGACCTGGATTGCTGAACGCAATGCTTTTAAATACACAAAAACCCTTGGGAATACAGAGAAAATCAGTTATAAATACATTTTTCAACACGCTGAAAAGGGCGAGAGGGTAATCAAGTTTCTTTACTGAAATATTAAATAAGTCCTGTGAGTCTAATAGCTGTAACTCTGAAGCTGGGACATGGGTAAACTGCTTTTTCAAACAGTACCATGACGATAAGATGATATGAAAATAGCGGGAATCTCTCCTGGTGACCGAGTCATCAGGGTTACCGACTGTGCCTCGTTGCCCACAGCCACACTAAACAGCACAGTAAACTACAGGTAAAGAGAACAAAGGTGCATTTCTTTTTCTCATCCCTGTCCATGGACCCCCTGAATTCCATCTGCAGACCCCAGGCAAAGAACCCCTGTGGCTAGAGGGACATGAGTAAACAGTGAGAAGCACAGGACAACAAAAATCTGCTGCCACATCAGCCTGCCTCAAACTCTCCCTGGAAGCTAATTCGGGCCCACCACTCATCTGATGAGTCCTGACTCAGCCTTCTCAGGTCACTGGCCTTCTCTTATGCAGCCCCCAATTTTAAATCCTCCTATCTTCAGGCTGCCAGAAGGGTCAACAGCAAGCCGGGAGTACTGCCAGAGAAGGGGCACTTAGAATCAGAGTAATCCCACTCAATGGGAAGGTTTTCATTTCTGGTGACAGTACTGTTTAAGAAAGGCAAACCAAGGGCATCTGTGGACCAGCTGCCTATTTGTTACCCAGGGCAGACAGCACTAACCAAACACAGCAAAAGCTCACAGCTCTGAGCAGACACTACTACTCAAACACTCTCTGCTGAGGCTCATAACTCTCAGTCGTCACATATGTTAAGACGTGTATTTACCATTCCTAGGAACATCTTTGGAGCAAGAAGCTCACAAAGGTAATGACACAAATGCCACTTCCATTGTACACACCTAAGTAGGGGTACTCATGTCCCTGCTGATGTGGCCAGAAGCAAACTCCAAAATCAGGGCCCAACTTCCTCTTATGGGCTCATCTCCTATCCACTGGCTCCTGAAGGCACCCCGCCTTCCAGATACAATGACCCAGACATTCCTCAGATCTTTCTGCTCAAATTGTGCTTGTACCCAGAGAGCCCTCCCTTCCCCCAAAGACTCCCCAGGGCACATCAGGATCCTGCTACTCTGTCACAACCCTGAGCACAGTGCGCCACACACTCAAGCTCACAGCTCTGAGCAGGGCTGCCCAGCAGACCTGAGCTCCCAGGAAGGGAACAGAATATATGCTTTTGAGATGAAAAGATCTAGATTTGAATATACCACTTATGCTTGAGAAACCTCCAGAGAGTTAATTCATTTTTCTGAGTTCACTCATCTGCAAAGCAGGAATGACTAGTTCATACTGGAACGACAAGCTGGATCCTCTGGCACACACTGCCATTAGGACTGTGCCCACCTCACCCATTGTTTTGTCCCCACAAGCCTCTTAGTGCACCTGCACATGACATGTGCTCAAAAACTGGCCGAGGAAGGAAACACATAGGCTTTATCCCACATTCCACACAGCTGGCCCTTCCCGCCATCCCAAATGGCTCTAAAGACCAGCTTCAAAGGGCTGGCCAAACAGGACCATCAATCAAATAGCTGTACAAATTCAAAACCACTCTTTTCCACATTAACTGAAGAGGCTGGGCTCTTGGCACCAGGTTCTTGAC
The DNA here is from genome assembly GCA_004025085.1 of Thryonomys swinderianus. NCBI lineage: Eukaryota > Metazoa > Chordata > Mammalia > Rodentia > Thryonomyidae > Thryonomys > Thryonomys swinderianus. The sequence goes on along the minus strand of PVIC010001375.1, from coordinate 25,032 downwards.
ACCAACACCACCAGCAATAAAGGTCAACCTGTCACAAGCATGGGGTTTCATGGGCCACCTCCCTGGAAGCGATTAATAATATATTCACTCTGCACAAGTCTTTGGCAATGGCCAGCCAACACAAACAGGGCCAACTAGGCTTTGCCTGAGCCAACATGCCAGCCTCCTCCCTTCCAAGCTGCCCAGACCCCCTCTGGCCACAAGATGCTGTCCCTAGGCCAGACAGGCTATTCCTGGGTACCCCTCAGCATTTGCTGAGCCAGGACCCCTTCTTCCGGGAAGCCTTCCAATGCCTCCAGGTACCTGTCACACACATGACCTAGAGCAGCTCTAACCTGTTACTCGTTGGTTCCTGCTTTTGATTATACACTCTACACAGGTCCCAGTCTGCACCACCGGGCACTATTTGACCCCAGGGAACTAGTGCAGTGCTTGGTACACCATTTGCCATTTGAAAACCTTCATTGCCAGGATGGACAAGGGAACACTTGGTACTTTCTGAGCCCAGATAGGTGTACATATTTATTGAAATGGTAGTGGCAAGCAAGTGCCAATGGGGCAAGTGATGAACACAGGAGTCTGGGCATTCCAAAACCAAGTAAGTTCCCCTGGAAAAGGAGCGAACAGTTTCCTTTCATGACCTCCAACCCACAGTAGTGGGGTTGGACTTATAGCCTTGTGCATGCTAACCAAGCATTCCACCAGTAGCCACAACCCCACCCCATCTTTTTTAAAAGGCTGTTAGAGATCCCTGCTGAAGAATCCAAAGCAAGCCGAAGCACTTAGACTCCTCACTGAACACAGGTGACAACGCATATACTTAGATACCGGTGTACTGTGACCACCTGCCAGGGGGTCTGGGATCCCAGCAGCTGCTATCACCTGCAGACCTGAGCTCTGATGAGGGGTTCCCCTCGCTCACGGAAGACAGAGGTAGTGGTGTGCAACAGCCTCCCATAACAGTAAAATAGAGCCACTCTCACTTTTTGGAAAGTTGTAGCAGTCACAGAAGCACCAAAGGGCTATTTTCCCAGACAAACCACAGTGGGGCCTGCCAGCCCAGCCCACGGGCCTGCCAGGGGACCTGTCATTGGTGGCATCATTTTCTCTTAACCACAAAAACCGCAAGATATAAATTTGCCGGAATAGAAAAGCACCTGAGGTTCCAGTGATGGGACTGGCAGTGTGAGCGGAAGTCATTAGGACTCTGGCCCCAATGGAGGGCCGGGGCTGGAAATGAAGTCGTCCCGGCCCCAACATTCTTTGGCTTCAGGGCCCCACCCCTGCCCTGACACACAGTGTGTGGTTACGGAAAGAGCGAAGAGCTTCAAGGCAGCCTGGACACAAGTTGCCAGGCACTCTGTGATTTTGTTTGCTTTTTTGTTTCTTCCCCAGTACTGGGGATCAAACTCAGGTCCTTGCACTTGCCAGGCGGGCACACTATCACTGAGCTCAATGCCCTGCCAGGCACTCCGTAAACAGCACGAACTCGCTGAGTGTCCTGGGCTTTTAAAAGAACCAGGTCCTGCCCCCAGCTTTGATCGGGGACCTCAGAGAAGCCCCCTTAGCTTAGCTTCAACCTCCCCACCTGTGAAGAGTCACTGTACAGAAGTCAAGGCTGCTGCGTATGAAAGTACTTGGAAGGAACAAGAAAAACGCAGGCCCTGTAGAGCTACTGCTGGCTGGTTAGTCTGGCCACACCCAGGAGGCAGCACAGCTCCGTGAGAACCACCGGAGCTCTGGAAACCACAGGCCGGTCCCGAGGCGCCTCACCACCACGCTCCCCACTGGGGGAGTGCTGACAAGGGATTCATCTCCCAGTCTCCGTTTCTCCATCTGTAAAACGGGTTGGTCTATCTAAAAGATTAACATGATAAATATGTTTGTAAAATGTTCTGCAAAATGCCTAGATCCACGGAAAGTTGCTCAGCAGAAGCTGTGGTGGGCAGTGTCTTTATTAATCTGTCTTAAGGTTCCCTCTTATTACCTCTGGGCAGGAGGGACAATGTGGCTTCGATCACACTAAGACCCGACAGTGCAGTGCCGCCCTTAGGGATGCTGCTGATGGAACTCACAGTGCAGGTGCATTTTATAGCAGACTGGCCTGCATGACCCTGGAGAACCCACCCAAGCTTCACTGTTTTGGGGACTCTCATCTCTACACTCAGCACCAGAGGATGAGATCAGAATGCAGGGCTATCGACTCTGGACAAACAACTGTACCCCCAACCTGCCTCCCACACCTGGTGCCCACGGGTCTGGGACCACCCTTCTGGGTGCATCACTGATGTCACAGCCAGCCAGAGGCCTGGCTGACCCGGGAGGCCACAGAACCACCCACCCCTCGGGAGCTGGAGCAGTGGCTCCACCCAGGACACCAGCATTCACAGGTTGTAAGGGGCGACTCATTTACCTCATCTCAGTGAAGAAGAGACCATGATGTGCACCCGAAAGCACTGCTGGGGACCTGAGTCCACAAGTGCTTAGTCCAACATCCAGAACACGCCACGCGTGCGTGCCCCAGCCCATGGCTATCACTCCTGCTCAGCCCACACAGCGCCTTGGTGAGAGGTGCACACGGACTTTACCAGGTGCTGTCAGGCCATGCCTCGTCTGCGCTTCCCTGCACTTCTGCAGAAAGTGCCGCTCTCCAGACAACTGACTCTGTAAAGAAAGCCAGCTCCACCCTGAAATTGCAAGGCCCGGTCTTAGGGCTTAGGAGTTCCCTGCGGTGAGCCACTCACAAACCTGTGGTCTCAACTTCACAAGCAGACAGAGGCTGAGACATCTGCCACTTTGCCTTGGACACTTGTTGCCACACAGGCCCTTCTCAGAGGCCCAGGTCTTCACCCCGCAAAAGCAGAGTGACACGAAGTCTATGGCTACAGACATAACAGATGTTGAAATGTAAATGGACCAATGAACCTCATGCACAGGCTGAGACAGATGCCAGAGTCCTACGTACAACAGAGGGCTGCCTCAGCGCCAAAGGTCACCTTGATACTCACCTGTCCCTCTGCTAGTATTAACTCTTGGCTCCATGTGTCACTCGATTCCCAGGGACAGTGCCAGGAGGGAAGAGTTATAGTAGGTCCCTCATAGTCAAGGGTGACATCCCAAGTCGGGCAATGTCCCTCAAGTATGTCATTCCCCTCACAAAATACTGTCACCCGTAACTGAAAACATTACAGACCCTTGCAGATTCTTGGCAGGAAACACCACGCACTCCACACTGAGTGGAAAAAAGCAGATCTGTGATGAGACGCAGAGACAGAACTGGGCAGTCGGCTCAGCTTACTGGCTGGCTAAGGGACTCCTGCCCGCCCTGCAGGCATTGAAGCCCACAGCTGTGAGCGCAGTGACAAGTTGCTGCTTATCATTGGTCACATACACAACAATGAAACTCACGTGTGAAGCCCATGAGACACCCGGGTGTTTCATTATCTGCATCTTACAAATGATGAAATCAAGGCACCAAGAGCTGTATAATTTTTCTGAATTGTGCTATTAAAAAAAAGGAGTTGACCACCCAGTGCACTGTCCCTGTGTCCTACACCTTCTCCCATCTCCCTCAGCTAGTACACACAAAATCCGGCAAAGCTCAGACTGCTCCAGGAAGCAAACACTGGGGGTAAAAGCCACAGGCTTCTCTATACCCTTTAATGTGTCTACACAACTGGGCAACCAAGCCTGGTTTTGATTTGCAAGAACTCGGCCTTAGGCCACAGCTGATTTCTGGCTCCAAACGGGTGATAAATTCATTACAACTAGCCTAACCCCTGCCAGGTACCTGTGACTCCCCTTTCAAGACTCTAGCATGCTCTGCAGAGTGAAGCACCTGGATGGATGCCCACCTCGCTCATACACCCCTTTCCTCTTGATTTACTCTGCCTTCCAGCTGCCAGGGACGGTTTTTGGACCAGCCTCCCGCTCACCAGCACCCACAGGACCCTGCCTCCTTTCTCCCAGGTAGGCAGCGCCATACTCTTAAATGGATGCCGACAACTGTCTTTCTAGTGCCAAGTCCCTGTCTTCGCTGTCCCAAATTTCTAGCAGTCACCAAAGCTCTTGAGACTTACTCCACCCTTCCCTGGATGATCCCCAAAGCAGCTGCCCCTTCCCCAACACCCCAAGTCTGCTCAGGCTTCAGGGATGTTCCCTGGCATCTTGCAACCCTCCCAAAGCTGGCATGTGCTTCTGAGGATTTCCTGCCAACCCAGCCAGTTAAGCATATTGGCCCCACTGCCATGACCAACTTGTTGCAAAATAATTTCTGGGAATATAAAGAGGCTTCTGGAAGTATATTATGGTGCAGCCAAAGAATCCACATCCAGCACAGGCTGACCACAACGCCCAGCTCCAAGGGTATCAGCGGGGGCCCCGGGCTCAGAGCACTGCCAAGCCCTCAAGGTGCCCCAAAGAGCTGACCTTAGCAAGCAGGAGAGGGGCAGAGTGGGAGAGCGCCAGGCACAGTGAGGTGAGGAGGGCAGACAGCATAAGCGGCCTCAATCCCCACATGGGGCATTCAACACAGCCATCCCTCACCCAGCTCGTCCTGCGCCAGACGCGTGCATCTGTGCAGAGACAACTCCCCGCCACCGAGCCTCCCACCAGGCATCCTGGGTTGACGTCAGAGCCAGAGTCGGGGAACTTCAAACACAAACAAACAAGCCTGCCCCAGACCACAGCGGAGATGTTCCCAAGGAGGCCAGGGGTGAGCGCGGTCACAGCTGGGCCGGGGCTCCGTGCCCCGCGCTGGGCTCCCGGAGCTGAGCTCCAGGCTCGCTACAGGCTGAGGGGGGAGAGTCGACGGCAGACTGACACAGTCCAAATCGCCCTGGGCCCTGTCTCTGGATATAAGCGCCCGCTACCAGGGCTGGCACAGCAGCGGGTGCAGGAGACCCTGCCCCGAAGCACTGACACTTCACGCACTCTTCTGTGCCATCAGCACCCTCGTGAGACAACTCTAATCACCTTGGGACTAAGCGCAGTAATCCGGGAAAGGAGGCAGGAGGTTAGCGGCGCTCACACAGACCCCTGGGAATCTCGGAGCATGAGTCCGGCAGGGTGGACAGCCAAGGACTGGACTTCTCTCAGGGTCACTGCTGATCCAGTGCACCCTCCAGAGGGTGTGAGCCTCACTGGCACCTTCAGGAGGTGCACGTGCCTGGCCTAATATCCTCAGAATCCACCTCAGAAATCAACAGGACGTGCTCTGCCGAAAGCAACCTTTATCTTGAAAAGCTGATCGATGGCCTGCCTTATGTCTGCCTTCCAAGTTTTGGTGCTGGTCTCGTTTCAATATTAAACCCTATCGTCATCCCCACTACCACCACCACCATACAGCCCCAACATCAGCAGTCCTTGGGGTCAGGGCAACAAACTGGACTCAATCATTAAAAAGCAAGGCACACACCACTCCCCCTAACTTCCCTGAGCCTGAAGTACAGTCACAAAGCATACCGGGAGAAGCATATCTATCCATCATTCAGTCATTCAACAAACAATCAAGAGACATTCCCCTGGTGACAGGTACTATGTCAGGCATAACAATATGGTCCATCGCCCAAGTTAGGGAAACAGATATGTCCACTAAGGTCCTGGCAGAGGGAGAGGGGAGGCAGAGACACGCACGGCAGACATGCCCACTCTCTGAGCATCTGACACAGCAGCCTCAGGGCTCAGCAGACCTGAGGTTGGGAAACCAAGGGCACCCAGGTGTCAGGGCCACAGCTGTGGTTCTGTTCACAAACCAGATGCTTCATGGACACAGCCTGTGTCCCAGGTCAAACACTCCACGTGCCTGCCTGAGTTCACCAGGCCCACAGGACACAGCTGTGGAGTCACAGCCACAGACCCTGAAGAATCCCGGGACCTGGCACAAACTACCAAGGAGAGGGCACACTTAACAGCACAGATGGACATGAGCTTCTATCAGTGAGCTCAGCCCCTTACCTGCCCTTAAGACCTGCTCCCCCAGGAGGTAAGGACTGAGGAAAAAAGGTTCTTTACTTTTTTTGTTTGAGACAGGGTTTCGCTTTGTAATTCAGGCTGGCCCTGAGCTCACTCACTATGTAGCCCAGGCTAGCCTCAAACTCAGCAATCCTCCTGCCTCTGCCTCCCGAGTGCTGGGATGAAAGGCAAGTGCTGGGATGACAGGCTGAGCCACTATGCCTGAACTGTGGTATGTGGTATTGATTGCTGGTGGGCGTGAGTCACCACACCCAGCACTGTATGTAGTTACCGGATCGAACTCAGGACCTTGCGCTTGCGAGGCAAGCGCCGGAACCACTGAGCTAAATCTCCGGCCCGAAAAAAAGGTTCTTAAGACTCATCTCAGAGATGGTGCCCGCTGGTGCAGGGATCAAAACAATTCCTCCCAAAGGCACGTTCCCTTAGCACCTCGGGTCATCACAGGAAAGGATGAAGGGCTGTCCAGGGGCCCAGGGGTCAGAGCAGAGGAGTGTCTGGACCCCAGGGGTCCACCAATGCGATCGTGGCAAACAGCCTTGTGGTGATCATGGCTGCTCGTGAACCGGCTAAGTCCCACACTCTGCTTCTGCCTTGCTCATTGAGCCTGATTCCATCTGGGATGGCACCATGCCTCGTGGAGAACGAGTCCAAGCCAGCAGTTCTCAGCGCTGTTTTCACGTACACCCCTGTGCCTCAGCCCCAGAAATTCCCATGCAACTGATCTGGGTGACTGGTCCCCACTTCCAGCTCCCCGATGTGTCGCAGTTCTGACTAGTGAGCCACAAGCATGTGTCTGCTGGGGAACTGCAGGGAAGGAGACAGACAGTCTCTGGGCTGCCTGCCAGGCCCTGCCCCCTCTGAGGACAGACCAGCTATGGTCGACCATCTTGCAACCATTAGGAGAGCCAATAGCTGCCCAGGAAACCAATGCTGCCAACATCACATGTGCCAAACCAACACACATGGGCTACCAACTACGAAGTTCTTACTGCAGGAGAAACGCAAAGGCCTATTTACATCAGTTGCTACAGCTAGCAACAGAAAGGGGCTCTTCTAAGCATCTGTCAAGTCCACACTGTTACAACCTTCCTTCTAAGGCTAGCGTTTCTTTGGCTTCCAGAAAGCCTACAAGAAGCAAAAAGGTAACTAACCTGTCATTCTTGAAGCCACGGGTCAACCAAATTGTTTCTTCCTAGTCTTTCTGAATTTTGAGAAGCAACTGATTTTTTATAAAGGTGGCAACTGATTTTATTACTCTTTATTACTCTTTTATAAAGTCACTTTATTACTCTTTTTATGTTTTTTAACTCCGAAAAAATCTTTGCTGAGTTCCCACCCACAAAGATATGCGCCTCAGTTTTCAGAGTTCTGTAGCATTATTTTCTCAGCTTGGGTCTGGGATCCATCTTTGAGTCAACTGTTGTTACCACAACTGTGGAATTTTTTTCTAACTGGGTGTTCTCACATGCCAGGCAGGGTGCTATGCATTCTATGTGTATTATCTCGTCTAATACCCACACTAATCTCATTTCAAAGAAGAAGAAATAAGCTGAGAACACTATATATATATTAGAAAGAATACATCACATGATCTAATCCAGTGGTTGCTGAGCCTATGGCACCTGTGTTATTTTTCTTGTAAGTTGAAATATGTTAGTGTGTGAAATGGTTTGTCTAAACTAAAACCTCAGTATTCCAGCTTAATTGTAGCATTGGCACCTACAATAAACAAGAGGGTTTTGGGTAGCTGTCTGGACATTCGGTCTCTAAAAGGTTTGCCATCACTGCTTTTACCCCTTCACAGTATCTTAGAACACCTTCAAGTCTATCACAAACAGAGAGTACAAAAGGACATTAACACAACTGAAGACCCAAAGAGATAAAGAGATCCTCTGTGTTCTAACCCACCTGGCATGGTCACTGCTACATGCTTGAGAACAACATGTCCTGCTGCACCCCTGCTCCGAGGAAGACCTCTGGAACTCAGTTTCCAGGAGTGCACACAGTAGGCACAGACAGGAGTGGATGGCACAAGAGCCCTTGGCAGTTGGTGACAAAAGCTGTTCTCCCTTTCTGGGCAGTCTGAGGGTCACCAGAGGCTATAATTCAACCATAGCCCACTCTCTCTCTCTTTAAAGATGACCACAGGGCCAGAGATTTAGCTCAGTGGTTCCGCCACCTGCCTAGCAAGTGCAAGGTCCCTGGTTCAATCCGGTAACCACATACAATGATATGATATTGGGTGTGGTGATTCACACCCACCAGCAATCAGTACCACACCCCATAGTGCTGGGAGTGGTGGCTCATGCCTATAATCCCAGCACTAGGGAGGCAGAGGAAGGAGGACTGATGAGTTCCAGGTTTGCCTGGGCTACACAGTGAGCTCAGGGCCAGCCTGAACTACAAAGCCAGACCCTGTCTCAAAAAAAAAAAAAAAAAAAAAAAGATGACCACAGACTCCTCCATAGTCCTCTGGTTTTGAGGGCTATTTCCTCTTCTTGAGTTTGGGTCAGCCTGACTGCTTGGGACTTCATGGAGATGGAGGACACACCCATGAGCCCAGCCTGCCCTTTGCACACCCAAGTGTCAGAATGATGAGTGGGGCTCCTCAGAGCCTCTAGACCAGGTCAGTCGACACCGTGTAAAGTGTGCTACCTGGGCACCACCAGAGAGGTCTGTGTACACAATATGAGGTCTCTAAGAGGCTGGGCCAAATTCTGTGGGGTTGGACTGGCTGGAATCCTGAGAAGGCACCAGAGAGGAAGTAATCCTTAAAATGGATCAAAGGATTGAAGGTGACCAGGGATTGTGGTATGTGCAGAGAGAAAAGGGTAGGAAAAGCATACCAGATGGGGAGCATAGCATGAGCAAAGACCAGAGTCATGAAAGAGTTAAAATAAAATAAAACAAAATAAAATAAAAGGATATAATAGCTGGAGACTACCAAGATGGAGGACAGGGAAAGCAAAGTTAGCCAGAAGCCAAGACCACTACATGAAGTCCTGGAACATCCCAGAAAGTTCCAGAACATCCTGGAAGGCTATACTAAGGAGTCTGCATTCAATCTTCCAGGCGTGTGGAGGGAAGTGCTAGAAGAAATGTGATCATATTAGCATTCTTGAACAATTATCATTCTGGAAACCATGTGGAGGACAGATTGAAGTGGGTGTGGAGAAACCAGAAACAGGAAAATCAATTAACAAGGCACCACAATTCAGCAAATGATGAGAACAGGAGGTAATTTGGTTAGAGGTAGTGTGGGTGAAAAGGAAGGAGCAGATTCAAGAGATTTTTTTTAGCATTTTTACTATAAAGACAAGACTTTCCTTCTTGCTTATCTGGGGAATTTCTAGCATACCAGAACCTGGAATGCAGGAAGCTAAAGCTCTGAGTTTCTCCAGCAAATGAGACAACCACAAAGAGTCCTGTTCGTTGTCTGATTTATTAGAACTTGGCACTTGGTAAGGGAGGAGGCCATTGGCTAAAAGTCCAAAGTGGCTGGGCACAGCCTTAGCAGCAAACATCCTGGGCTTCAGAGTGTCACACCTGCCACACCTCCTAGGCAGAGGGAACACTTCACAAAAGCAAAGGCCACTGCTCTAACAGGGTAATCTCTAACATTCCCATCATCCCAGAGTTGCCATTATCGGCCAGAGTGCCCAGGCCCCAAAGGGGGTCTTAATCAGAAAGATGATGGAAATTAGAGTCAAGGAGGGGGGCTTCGAATCTTACCTCCCATCAAAGAGGCCAGGGGCAATGGATAGCATATCCCTGAGCCTTTATCCTCCATTGTAAATGAGAGGGAAAGATGAGCTTTACAAGGCTGCAAAGCAGACCATTCCTGTCTTCCTTCTCTGCAGCCATAGACATAGGAAAGACCACGCTTTTGACAGCAGACAGGGAGAACAGGGAACTTCAAATGGTGAACATCTAGGTGGAAAGTCTCGATTATTATCTCTCTGTGTGAATGAGGAAAGCAGTCAGCTCTCTGGAGACAGGCGCCGTGAGTGTGAGGACAGATGAGCATCCACACCCCACTCAGGGTCCACTGTGTACCCCAAGGTGCACTGAGCAGCCCTCTGACACTGAACCACCAAGCTGTGTTTTAAGTCCAACCAGAGCGACCTCTTGGTGAAGCACAACACCATGAGGACTATTCTCGGGACCCCTGGGCACAGCACGCACATCACTCTGGGTCACAACAGTTCCCAGCTTTCTGAGCATTTTGGGAACATAACATCTCATTTGATTCTCATCAAAAAATATCAGTTTTGGGCTGGAGATTTAGCTCAGTGGCACCACAGCCTGCCTAGAAGCGCAAGGTCCCTGGTTGGATCCCCTGTAATCTCATACAACAATACTGGGCGTGGTGACTCACATCCACCAGCAATCAGTACCACAGTATCAGGCATGGTGGCTCACCCCTGTGATCCCAGCACTCGGGAGGCAGGAAAGGAGGATTGCTGAGTTTGAGCTTGCCGGGGCTACATAGTGAGCTCATGGGCCAGCCTCAACTACAAAGTGAGACTCTGTCTCCAAAAAACAAAAACAAAAACAAAAAAAAACCATGTCAGCACTAATATCACCTCCACTGCCTAAGGATAGAAACCAAGGCTGAGAGGTGAAGAGATGTGGCCAGAGCCACACACTATCACCATGTGTGGCACGGGTTTCATACCTCCCCCAGAGGAAAGCAGGACTTCAGGTTCAAAAATAAAACCGCTGCGTTCCAGCAGGGTCACTGTGGGAAGGCGAAGGCTGCCTCCCAAGACGCCTCACCCCTTCTCAGAAGGAATCTTGGAAGGGATCGACTACACGTGTCTTCTCCTTTACAAAACTCGTACTCTTTTCCCAAGGACTGGGCAGTGGAAGGTAATAAGGGAATATGGGACTTGGGATATTAAAAATAAAATACACATGAAAAAGAAATCAGACACAAAACCAAGGAATGGAAAGCAACATCAGCTCTGAGACAAGCAAAAAGAGCAAGACCATCCTCTCTAATGAGTAGCACTCTGAAGGCTGCAGGTTCTCCCCGAGGTCCCACGCAACTCAGAGGACACAGCTGTAACTGGGCTCACACATCACAACACGATCAGCACTGAGGAAGAGAAAGGGCTCAGAAAGGACGCCACTGCCAAGCAATCCCAGGAGCACCAGCCGGAGGCATTCTGGGAGGCCGGGTCAGGTGCTTGGCTGACAGTCCAGCAGAACTGGAGTGGCACCCCAGCTCTGCCAGGGGTGGAGAGCTAGCTGCCTTGACAGTAAGCTATGCAGCCTCTCGATGCCTTAGTTTCCGCCCCTGTAAACAGGGGAAGAGGAAAACATAAAGTGCTTAATCCCAGGCCAGCAGGTTGTTACGGTTCATCATCAGCCAATTCTATCAGGAACATCCCAATACCCAGGTATCTTTGAAGGCAATTAAAAGTCAGACTTATGTAATGCTTTAAGATTTTTAAACACAGGCACATTTACATGACAAATCCTGAGGCGCCAGTTCACATGCTGCCAACTGGGAAAACACCAGGGAGTCTGGCACCACTGGAACACGCTCACCCAGGAGGAGCACTTTCCTGGACCTCACTTTATTCCCAGCAGGCCAAGAACAGGTCAACTGCCAAGCCACACTGTGCATCATGAAGCCCCACAAGAGGCCCAGGCAGCTGTGGACAGCTCACACCTGGAACAGGAGCTTGCTCCAGGCCTGGGCCGGGGGGCACAATTCAGAGAAACACACAGACACACGTGTGCACACACCCTCCCATGCCAGACACGCTCAGCTGGGCAGAGAGTGACCCATTTCAAAAAAGCAGAGGCAGCGGGCTGCGAACCTTCCAAGGAATCAACCAATCACACTTCAAAGGACCAGATAATCAAAATGGATACTGACCAGGCACTTATGTGCCAAGCACAGGATGAAGTCCCTTACTAACTAACATACACATCCCCAAGGTATGGGAGATGCCCTGATACCATCCCCATTTTACAGAGGGATAAACAAAGGACAAGGAGCAGCCCAAAGTCATGTAGTTGCTAGTTGGGGGCAGAGAGAGGATTTGAATCTAGGCAGCTTGGCTGCTGAGACCCCGGTCTTAGCCACTGTCACATGACCTCTCTGAGTGGATAGGGGTTACCTACTGTGCACCAGCCATGCTGGGCATCTTGATACCAGTATCTTTCTTCATAAACGTGAGCCCAGAGGTCACCGTACCAAGCTAGTACCACCAGCTAATCTATACAGAGCCAACACACACAGCAGGGCCTGTGTTGCCTACGGGCCACCCTGCCCGAACATCCTGGTTTAGAGCCAGACCCCTCTGCTGTGCTCTGTCCCACAGATGCAGGCAGACAGCACACAAACCCAGGCAAGGCGCCCACAGGCTGCTCCACCACCTGAACAGAAGGAGGCGGCCAGAACCTTCCAGAAGGCCTGGAGCTGGCACACTTGGGAAAAAACCCTCCAGCATCAATCCCATTCCTCGGCACACAGTGGACTCCTCCTCAGGGGCCCGCAAGTCACACTACACTCCTTCCTATAGGTGGGATTCAGAAACACAGTCGGGGCCTATTATTAGTTCTTCCATCACAAGAGCTCTGTGTTCCGCCTTTTGATGTGACAGTCTGTAGCAGAGACTCACACACACACTCTTGCATAAGACCTGGTTTCACCCACACACAGGCCTGGGGCAATGCAAGCAACAGCTGCTGTGGGCCAGAGCACCCTGTGGCCAGTATGTCCCAGTGGGGCAGCCCATACCTCCAGCCACGCTCCACTGGGCAAGACAGCGCATGCCTCACATTCCCGTTCCCCAGTGACCCAGATACACTGCTCCACTAACACTCCCGGAGGAGGAGAGCTCACCTGCACTGAGGGAAAATCGGGGGACCCCCAAAGGGCTTTGTATCTCCTGCCCTGCAGTGTGCAGAGCTGGCCTCAGCCAAGGACAGCGACAACTGACCAGTGCTACTGGCAGGCCTGGACCCATCTGAAATATCTTTAAATCCTTGACTACTCTAAAATGAGAGGGACCTTCAAGGTCATCTCACACCAATAGGTAAGTAACTATGAGGAAACTGAGGCCTAGGGCAGGGCAGTAACTTAGTCCAAGTCACACAAGCAGTCAAAAGGCAACGTGAGGACAGACCCTGGGACCGTGGCTCCTGTCCAGTGCCTTCACCTACTGGATGCCAGGGGTCCTGGGTTCCACTGCTAGGAGAGCCAGTGTCACTAGTCTGTCAGTTGGCTGTTTTTATTTAGCAAGCCGAGGACTATTTTAAGAAGTGTATAAATGCTAAGTCACTTCATCCAAGAAGATCAGAACTGTTACAACCCCCACGCGGGGATGGAAGGCTGAGATAAGGCAACTGCAGGGTGGGATGTGAATCTGGCAGATCACCCCACGGCACCCCTTGGGCGGGGTGCTGATGCAGGCCCCGAGTGGGGCCGAAGCCAAGCCCAGGCTGCTCAGCGGCCCCCACCAATAAACAGATGTTCTCCCCCATGGCTCACTCCACAAGGAGTGGACTTCCCATGGAGGGGCCGAGTCTGCCAACCAGGCAGAAAATGGGGCCTGATGTTCACTCTGATGGACCCCTATAAGGACCAGGAATGTGTGACCAAAGCCCCCACTCTCTTCAGCTGACTACTGGGAAAGGGACGTGCCCAGTATGCTGCCCGTGGTCCCTCTACCAGCTCAGTCTCCCCTGGCTTGCGAGGTGCCCAGGCCTGGGTCTGTGAGGGGAGGAGGGATGGGCAGGCCGAGACCATACGTGGCATGATTCTGCACTCCTGCGTGTGGCCTCCTCAAGGCTGAAGAACTTGGGTTTTCTTCCTGAAAAGGGAAGCCATTTCTCAATATGTTACTACACAGATACTGAGAAACACCAAAGCAAGAGGCTAGACGGGCGCTGGCCCTGAAGAGAGGTGAGGGAGGGCACAGGGCAGCGATGGGGGCTGAGTTGAAATAACAGCGAGGAAGTAGGGCATACAAACTTGTCCATCCCAAAGCTGTTTACAAGAATGACACAGGGAAACCACCCAAGCCCAGAACAATAGAAGCCCGGCTAAGTGGGTTAGGGTAAAACCACTTAATCAAGTATTACAAAACCACTGAACACATTTACAAAAACATAGGAAGTTTTCTGCGTGGTTCTGCTGAGTGACAGAGACAGAACAGGAGAACTACATGACAGATGGCTACAACTAAGTAGGGGGGAAAAAAACCTCGAACGATCTTTGCCTAGAAAATGCATCTGGAAAAAAGAAATAATAAATACCCTGCAGAAATGTCAGCCTTGAGTGAGCTGAGTGGGAAGGCTACACACAGGTAATCATTTTCTTTCTCCTATTTTTCTGTGTTCCGAATGTTCCATAATTACCATGTACTGATTTTATAAGGCCATTATCGCTAATGACTCATTTTAAACTGTCAAAAGAGGCAGTGCTTCTCTTGCAGCAGGGCAGAGAGGTCGGCTGGCTGCCTCCGATGTCCGACTTGAAGGACAGCTCTGCTCAGCCCACATCTGGCCTTCCCGCCACAACTGGCCTCGATGGTCACTCACTGCCCTGCTGGCTCTGGAGATCCAGCAAGACCTCACTGGCTCAAGGGAAAGAAGAAGGCAAGAAGAAATGACGGGATGAGGCAGCATCAGCCTCACTTGGCTGGTGTGTGAGGTTTTTCTTAGTGTGGTTTTCTTTTTAAGAACAGTATGTGCCCACCAGTCCATTCACTGCAGAGTATGGAGTACTGACCATGTGCCCAGCACAGTGCCATGCCCAGCCCAGTCACACAAAGATGACCCTAAAGACTTTGGATTCCAGAGGGGGCCACGGGTGTGGAGCTGCTGCACGAAGGGGTGTTGGAGCAGGGCTGCGGTGGGAATCCACAGTGAACTTCACACACTCACCTCGGAGAGAGCGCTCGTGTCAGAAGACGGCCCAGGATGGGCCCGCCCGACTCAGAATAAAGTTACACATGCAACAGTAACAGAGGCTGTCCACCTAACTGACAAGCAAGGAAATACAAAGTGAAAACAAACGGGCAGAGACTTCTGGTGACCCTGGCACGGTGGGACACTCAGTGGCACGGCCTCCCTGAACAGTGGCCGAGAAACTCGATGCCATCACAGAAGCTGAACAGCACAGCCTTGGAGTCGGCCACTCCACTTCTAGGAATTTATCCTAAAGAAACAATTAAGCCTAAGCCTGAGGTGACTCCCAGAAGTGCAACTTCAGATAGCTGAGCATGGGGAAGTAGGTAACTACACACTGGTGTGTCTGTTTAGAACGAGGAGGCAAGTGACAGAAAGTCCTGCCTGAGGAGGACTAGGACAAGGGCCATGTCCATAACAGGACATACATTGAGTTAACAACTCAGGGTAAGAAAACTGCATTTACAGTATAGTCCCATCTTGACCTTTTACCTTCTGTGTTCTCTACAAAATGTCCTACTTTTATAACCATGAAGCCATGTTATTTAGAATGACAAAGTACTAACTCATTTCAGAGGAAAAGGAAGCAGGTACTGCAGGTTTAGAAAACAGCAGAGGCTGGACATGGGGCGGCACAAACCTTTCTTCCCAGCACTCTCAAAAGGTAAGGCAGGAGGTTTGCAAGTTCAAGCCCAACCTAAACAACTTGGCAAGACCCTCTCTCAAAAGATTTTAAAAAGCTGGGGATATAGCTCAATGCAAAGACCCTGGATCCATCCCAGTACCACCAAGAAAAGAGGAAAAGGAGAGAGAAAAGAGGAGAAGAAGCCTTAAAGAAAACAAAGAACTCATATTTGTGCTGTGGAAAAGAAAGGACCAAACTTTGGAGTTAGCACTTGGTTCTAAACCTAGGTCCTCTGTTTTGTGATCTTCAATTACAGAGCTCCACTGAGGGAAGAAGAGTAAATATATTAACACATCACCAAGCACAACTTGATATGCCAGCCCAGGGCTCATCAGCTCTCAGGGGTTAATGAAATCAGAGCTCTTTTTACTGACCAATAAACAAAATCCATCCTGCATGCGCCCAGGTAAGATAGCAGGGATATTCATTTTTAAGATACGCCATCTATGTACTAATATCATGTCAGGAGAGGGCTTTTATCATGTCACAGAAACAAAGATGTGCTGCATAAAGACATTGTACAAGGCACCCCATTTTGAAAGACTGATCTATGAAATATATTTAGAACTCGAGAAAATACAAACTTACCTCATCTATTACCATCTAAAGATGGTGATAACCAGGATAAACCATTTGATGGATGCCCAGACATCAGCATTATTCTCATGCTTCTCAGGCCAGATCTGTGCCCCAAGGAGGACCCCACCCACCCCCAGCAGGTGCGACCCAGGCCAGACCTTCCTGGGGACAGAGCACACAGTGCTGTTCCTACAGCTCTGCCTGGAGCCTCCCCATGAATCTGTGTGCCGCAAAGCCCTGCCAGGCAACCTGGGGCGTCCCTGGGACCACCACCTCATCCTCTTGCAGGTGAAGAGCACACCAGCGACACGAAGGTTAGCTCCCCCGGGGTAGGAGGCCGCACCTTAGAAAAGCTGAAGGTTTGGTCCGAATCGTTGGGACAGAGGAATACACACTCAGCAAGCAAACTGGGCAGGAGCAGGAACCGCGCCCCTGCTAACACCAGGCTTTGCAGACTCAGCGAGACAACCCTGTACAGAGCAAGACTCCACTCAGGCCCTCACTGAACATAATCACACTGGCTAATCCTTACCCGTTCTCACTGCCAGACAGGTGCTGTCCCAGGCACTTAGCATATGATACCTCACTCATCCTGCCAACAGATGAAAGCTACGCAGAGAGAAACTAAATTACCCAACATGCAGTGGGAAGATAGCACAGCCTTGCACAGGGTACACGCCTGGCCATGGGCATGTGGTCTGGGCTTCAACACCCTCTCAGCCCCTTGTGCAGTAAGAGGCTGGTGAAAGGCACCGCTGAGATCCAAGGCCCAGCCACCTGGCTCCCAGGGGACCAGCAGATGCAGCTGAACAGTAAGTGGCCTCCAAGTTCTGCAGGCCAAGATACACAGACGTGAGTGTTGGGGCCTGGTGGTTCGTGTGCCCAGGACAGTCAGGTTTTCAGTGTGATGGGAAAATTTTGATGCGCACAACTTGGTGGGAGAAGAGCTTTCTGCTTTGTCACTGTCTCCAGTGGGGGGACTTCTGCACCCCATCGCCCCCAGGCCACACTACACCAAATACAGTGTAACCCTCCTGGCTCCACGCCTCCGCCCACCGAGGCCTACTGTCCCTTCCCTTTCCTGACACCCAGCCTTTGGCCCCTGGATTCTGACCTGCTCTTTGCTCCTGGAGGAAACTCACCCAAAGCCTGGATTTCCTGGCTTGGCAGCTCTTCCACATGCTCCGACCTAACTCCTCTCTTTGCAACGCCCAGGCCAATGCCCAACAGACCTTTCTGCAGATGCCAGAGGCCCGCCCTGAACCCCTCCTGCGTCACCCCATCAAGGGAGTGGGATTCATACCTGGCCTGATGCATTTTCCTTTCCACTCCCCGAAACCCCAAAGGGCTTGAACCACGTGCAGTGAGCATGCACCCACGGCTGAGTGCCACTCCCCCTCCAAACTGTTCCTGCCTAGACCCGGAAACTTCAGGTCAGCGTCTGCACTCGGGCCTCATCCTGCTTGGCCTCCCTGAAGCACCTGGCATTCCCCGCTCCCCTTTCACTCCTGGACTCAGCAGGCTGCTCCCTGGCCTCTGAATCAGACGCCTCCTGCCCCAGCCCTCCAACTCCCAAGTGCCTGGCCGGCCAGCGCGGCCCAGAGACACTTCTGGCTCTACAGGTCTCAGCCTCATTCACTTGCTCCTTTCTCATCGTCTCGGCCCCTCCCAGCTCCCATTTTCCCTTCTTCCTAACAGAATGGTGATGTGCAGCTGGCCTATTTCCATCGTCCCTCACAGCCTGGAGTCGTTCCATGACTGACACCTGAAAAATAACATGTCCTCAGAATTGCCATAAAGCAATTTCAGAAGGGATGAAGGACACTTCCTTTTCCAGCCTGTCATCATCCTACTGCCTGGTATATACAAGGTGATGGCTTGTGCGCCAGCAGCCATCTTGAGACATACAAGAACAAGGGACGGCAGAAGGAGGAGAGGGAAGGAAGGAGTGTGACTTGGACCTACCCTACCTTAGGCTTCCTACCTCCAGGTTTCTGTAATGTGAGGAAAATTAACTTTGCTTGAGCTACCGTTATTTGAACCTCATTTCCAGTACAGAACTAAGATTCCATCCAACTGGGTCTCTTCTTGCATCCTTGGTCTTGGTCGGTGACATCAGTGCTCCCTTTCTAGAAATCTCCTTGCTCTTTATTGGCTGACTTTCCCTGTTCAACTGCAAGCACTTTGATGTCAGAAGCAAGTCTCTCCTTTTCTTTAAATAAAATACTCCAGGGAGACAAATATGTTACCCTTCCTGTCTAGGAATGCATATTTTTTGCTACATTGTTTTATTTGTTCATCTTACAAGAATGACATCATTGCTACATATATCCTGTGACTTGACTTTCTACCAGTTTTGTCTTAGATGCTGTCTGATTATTGAAGGTGTTGTCCATATATTTCCCAGCCCACAGGCAGCTAGGTGGCTCCTGGCTTTTCATAACCATGGGCGCTGCTCCAAGGCGCACCTCAGTTTCTGCATGAGCAGCCGCGTGGTAGTTTTTCTAGTACCAGCCCTGGAAATGCGATTTCTGGGTGCGTGAGGGGGGGCACCCTCAGCCTTCCCAGACGCAGGCAGGAGCCTGTCGGCGTCATACCGACCCGCACCCCCGTTTCTGTGGGAGGAAGGTACCTCTCAGCAGGACGTGCCTAGTGCTCCCAACGCTCCGCAGCCGCCACAGCAGAACGCAGCACCCCTCCAGCCTGAGCTGCCTCCCCAGCTGCTGTCTGAGGACGGGCGGCTGCAAAGGAGCTCGAGCTGGGCACTGGCACTGGCGCTGAGCATCTCCCTGCCATGTGGAAACAGACTCTGCCCCACCGCCACAGCCCAGAGCGTTGGGATACACCAGACCCCGGCATGTGCCACCCCTCGGATTCACCCCTGTCGCACCCACCCGCTCAAGCCCTCACCACTACTAACGCGAGGACATTTAAACGTGTCTGGCCCTCTGCAGAGCACTCCTTCTCCACGCGGCAGCATCTCCTGATAAAGGAAAGTCCCAGGCAGAGAGAGGGCCAACTTGTTTATTTCCAAACAGCCCGGTCCCAGCTGTGGCACGTACACTGGAACTGCTCTCTGCTAGAGCCAGCTGGGCGCAGGCCGGGGAGGGGGCTGAGGAGGCCGGCTTGGAGGAGGATCTGAGCTGTTTATTTTTAGGGGAGCCAGCACTGCCAGGATCAAGTTCCCGGGCCCTGCCAGCCCTGTTTGTCGCCACTACGCCTGGCCGCTATTTTTCATCTGAATGTGCCTCAAAAGCAGGGGGCAGCTGTCTCCACCCACTTAAGCGGGGCTCGGAGACAGGTGCTCCCCCAGCTCAGGACTCGCGGCCAGTACCTGCCCTCTCACTCCACACGTACTGGGCGCCCTCTCTGTCCAGACGCTGGTGCGTGGCCGTGGCCGTGACCTGGAACCTGCCTTTGAAGCACAGGAAACAAATGCTGGTGACGCTCTGTGGATGGCACAATGGTTAAGTGATGTCCAGGATAGGGCCGGGGCACTACTTCAGTGGTGAAGCACTCGCCTGGTGCGGCTCTGGGTTTGATCCCCCGCTGCAGAACTACATGAATGAAGACTGTACAGCAGAGCTGAACCCTAAGGAGACCTGGTCCCTCACCAGCATGGGTGACCAGCACACACTGTCATCAACACCATTATCCCACAGATCCTCCGCTCCTGTGACTGTGACCACGGGGAGTCACAATGCTATGGAAGGAAAGCCTCAAGCTCATCGGCAGGAGACCCAGGGTGCTACCTGACCCACCTTCGCCCATTCTTTCATCTCCTATGGACAAGCTAAGCAGCTCTGAATAATCCTTCAACGCTGGCTCAGCCATTCTGGCCCAAGGTTCTCAAGCCTGGCTGTGGCTCAGGGTTACCAGGAAGGCGTATAAACCAAGATACCCAGCCAGGCCCCACCCAGAAACACTGTCACTTGCTCTGGGGTTTTAAACACCAGTATGTTTTTCAAACATCCCAGGCAATGCAGACGTTGTGTGGAGTTAGGAATCAGTACCCCGGACCACGTGTCTCCAGGCCCTAACACTGGGAACCCCATCAGACTCAGAGCCCATATTGGCAAGAAGCAAACCAGAAAACACCCAGCCCACACCTGCCTGTCCTAAGCTCACAGGGGTTCAGTGACTTCCCTAAGATGGCAAAGACAAGGACAGGCAACCAGGGAACCCTAGTGCCTCCGAAACCCACCTGGCTCTACCTGCTCCCAGCTGTCAGGTGCCCCTTCTGGGGGCAGCTCTGGCTTGCTCCTGGATCACAGGATGCGGGTGGTGTCCTGTCCACTGGACAGGAGACCCCCAACCCCAGGAGAGAGGCCGGCAGGAGCTGGGACCACGGGGCCCTGGGAAACTTGGGTGGACACAGCCTGGCCTCCCTGCTCGGCCAAGCGAGTCTCTGAGAGGCCTCTTTCGGACAAAGCAGTAGGAAAACAAAGGTCCACTGTGATCCTCTGCAGGGAAAAGGCAGCAGAGACAAGGAGACTTTGGGGCTGGCAGCATTATTAGCATACTTATTTATTTATCTATCTATTTATTTATTTAATTTTGCCAAACACTTCAGCGAGTGCCAAACTTAACCTCCTAGGAAGAGGAAAAAAAATAAGTCTCCTCTCTCTACTGGTACAAAACCCATCCACGATGTTTACCTGCTGCATTCTGTTACTATCTGCCCTGTAACAAGACACTCCTACTAGTCCTCTGTACTGGGGATTGAGTGCTCTGCCACTGAGCTACATCCCCACACCCCTTTTAAGTTTTATTGTTTTCTTTTGTTTTTGTTTTTTTGTTTTTTTGAGACAGGGTCTCGCTTTGTAGTTCAGGCTGGCTCTGAGCTCACTATGTAGCCCAGGCAAGCCTCAAACTGAGCAATCCTCCTGTCTCTGCCTCCTGAGTGCTGGGATTACAGGTGTGAGCCACCACACCCGGCTTAAATTTTATTCTGAAACAAGGTACTACTAAGTCATCCAGGCTGGACTCAAACTTGCCATCCTCCTGCCTCAGCCTCCAGAGTAGCTGAGACTATAAGGTATGCACCACGCTTGGCTAAACTGATTCGTTAAAAGTCTTCACCCACGAAAATGAAATGCTATCTAAGACTAGTAGTTCCCTGAGGGCCCAGGTCCTTGCCTCATGTACTTCTATATCAAGAACACCTGGCCTAATGTGGTGGTACACAGCAGGCCTCAATAATGACTGAGTCAACCAGTGAATCAATCACTTGAACTGTTTGCCTGCTTTATATACAATGTTTCTTCTTCCTCCACTATGTTCCTGTCTGAATCTGAAGCCCCCAAATCTACTCAGTCACGGCTTGTGAAACCCAGTCAGCAGCAGTTCACTCGGCCTTTCGTGACACAAATGCAGGTTTTATACACACACGTGTGCCCCGGGGACTTAAGATCACCCAGGAAAATCAATCAGTCTTTCATTCTTGAGGGCAGAGGTGGCGAACCTATGGTGCTCATGCCCCCCCGGGGAGCTGCTTGTTATTGAAAGCTCTAAAATGTTGTAGGTTCGCAATCATGGCTTTAGGTTCTTTCTATGTCTGGGTTTTCAAAAACCTATCCAATGCGATCCACATTTGATAATGCTTGTGATTTACCGTTCAATAAAAATAGAAGCAGGTTACAGGGCAAGAAGGCAGGATGCTGCAACTTTTTAAAGCTTGTTCATTCTCTGTATATGTGTAAATGCTGGGGCGGGGGAAGGGGTTAAGAACGTTTTTTAAAATTTATGTTTTTTCAGTTTCTCCATATACAAGCTTGACAATCGGTGATAAAAAGTACAGAGAGGAGGAAAGAAGGCACAGAGGAAGACTTTACTCCGCAGTAACATGAGAAGGGAATGAGGGGAAAAGCAAAGGAGACCTCCTCTGCTCTGGCTCCCTGGCACTGCCCAGGAATAGGTGTATCCCGGTCCGCAGGTGAGTACAGCTCAGGATGGCCTCTTTCCGAGCGCGACCTGATCCCAGACTGGACACGCTCCCATCAGTGACGATGAAACGGGTGACAACAGCTCTCCTCACACCGCCCCTGCGAGCGAGGAGGCGCCATTCCATGAATGCGTTCTCTGTTTCTCACAGGGATGGAAATGTAATCGGTATCATCTCTTGTTACAGAGGAGAAAACAGACACAGAAGTTAGGTAACTTGGCCAAAGTCACACAGCTACTCTTTCTTGACCTTCTCCTTTTGCTCCTCCTTAGAACGGACAGAATCAGGTTTTTCTCCCTGATGCTAAGAAAACAGATGAGACAGATGAGGTAAGGACTGAGTGATCAGGGACTGTGATAGGAAATCTAGCATGAAATTGGCCATGTAAAACCAATTATCCAGTATAGCTTTGATTAGGGACTATGATTGGAAACCCCCTCCTTTCATTTAAATACATAAAAAATACCTGATTCTCTTAACTGAGCAACCAGGAGAGATCAGAAGCCTCAGAGGTGATAAACAGGCTGCTCGGGAGGGCTCCACCTGACCTGACCAGACCTTCCAAGACTCTTCCTGCCACTTCTTCCCAAGCCTGTCCCTCGGTTTGCACATTTCTATCACCTTTCCCATCCGCAGGCCACTGACAGCACAGCACGTGGGGGTGCAAGGAGCCATGTCATCAGCTGGCATGGCGGCACATGCCTATAATCCTCACT
Organism: Thryonomys swinderianus; assembly: GCA_004025085.1. Lineage (NCBI taxonomy): Eukaryota > Metazoa > Chordata > Mammalia > Rodentia > Thryonomyidae > Thryonomys > Thryonomys swinderianus. Next base: position 2,204 of record PVIC010001375.1, on the reverse strand, counting down.
ACAAGGGAAGCTGAGGCAGGAGGGTCCCAGGGTAGCAATTTAAAGAGTTCTTGATTCCAAAAAAAAAAAGAACCATGGTTTCTACAGACAAGTACATTGAGGCCACAAGAAGTGACAGCGATGATGGAGGAAGTGGGAAAGACATAAAATAAACCCAGCGTTCAAAAGCAGAAGTTCTGGGGCAGAGGAAGCTACACAACACACACTTCGATAGCACTACAGAGACTCCCAGCATGAGGAGAATGGCAGTGGAACGCTCAGAAGTCAGAGGTGCCATCTTTGACTATTTAAAACAATTAAAAGTCATCTGGGTGCTTCCAAGAATAACTGTCAGTTCCCAAGGGAATTAACTTCATGTGAAACAAATTGTTCCTTCATCAGCGTTACCTAGTGAACTGTGCCACCCGCTCCTGCTGTCTCTCAGGCCCATCCTCTTCTTCCTTACCTCTGAGGAGTCCTGATTTCATTCAGGTAACAAAGTGCTTGGCTCCCAGGTTCCCTTCAACCAACGGCTGCCACCCAATCCAGTTCTAACCAATGAGATGTGATGTGACTCCTATGCTCAGACCTTGTAAGAAGTTAGTTTTCCTGATTAGAAAGGATAATGGACAGTTGGCAGAAGTCAACATCTTACCTGGAATGCAGACAGGAAGCCTGGAGCTAGAGCAGCTGTCTTGACAGCATAAGGCTATCTGCTTAAGGCGATAAAGTCAAAAGACAGCAGGGAACATGGAGCCCTGGGATTGCCTACCACTGGAATTCTTTTTTCATAAGAAAAATAGAGTAAATCCTTCTTTAACCCAGTGTTCTGTGGATTTCTGAAATATGAAGCCAAAAGAACTCTAAGTGATAGATCAGTATATCTGATACAAATCACAGTATAATTTCAGGATGATAAACCTGATTCTAACGTCTTACTTGGTTCCCACAAAGCAGCCTGTGAAGTTCTGTTGCACCCCTGAGGTGCCCCATAAATGCAGGGAGCCTGACCCTTACTCCCAGGGAGCCGGCTGAGCTGCTGCAGGCAGTGAAAGGCCATTCCTCGGGACTGTGTCTCTGCTAAGCTGGCTCGCTCCTGCAACTTGGGATTTTGTGAGAAACAAAGAGCGCTTTATGGCAAAGGCCCTAGCGCCACAATGGGACCTTTCTGCTTTGATTATGAAAACACGCTAAGAGCTCAGCTGCGCAGCAAGCAGCATCCAGGAGACTGGGCTGAGGCGCGGGCCTTCCTGTCCACTCTGCACTCCACACGCTGGACCGGTGCCAGGGCCACTTGGAGGAGAGGCTGAGCCAGACTCCGATGCCAGAGGCCTGGGGCGCCCAGGCCCCCCGGGGGGGTCTGTGATAAACAGGCTGTGCCTCCACCACCACCAACGCCCTCTACACCAGCTTTTAGCACTTGCCTCGCATTATTCCCAGGCTCCACCCAGACGGCCACCTGGCAACCCGAGGCCATACAAAGCCTGGAATGCCCCCAAGCCCTGCACCGGGGAGGCACTGCAGGGGGAGCTCAGGGACAACCAGGACCGGCCCAAAGCTCCACTCCTGCTTACAAGGCAGAGGTGAAGACGGCATGAGATGCAGCGATTTTCCTGCCATGCACTGACAGTGTGCATTCAGACACATGAACACAATAGACACTTGAACATGTACTGAGACATGTCAGGCAACAGAGCAGTTTTTGATAAAAGCCTCAAACTGTAAACAAACAAAACACTGACCTATAGGAGAAGGAACATTTTATAAAGTGCTAATTTGCTGGAATAATACACGGCAGTGAAAAGGAACAAATGCCACTACAAGCCACAATGGACTCACAAGCAATGTTAAGCAAAAGAAGCCAGGTCTACAGTTCCCCTTGCACAAAGTTCAGAAGCGAGACAGTGACTTCTATAAAACTCAGGCTAAGGGAAGGGGTGATGGCAGGGAGCCTTGGGGTACTGGCAGGATTCTAGGTATTGCTTAAAACATGCTTAAAACAATCTCACTTTGTGACAGTTCCCCCAACTGTACATTTTATGTGTTGCCGTGTTCTGAATCTGAGTTATATTTCCCAACATAAACAATTCTTTGAAAAGAAAAAGGGAAAGGGATAATATCTAGACACAAATGCAGCCTACTGAGAGCCCTCAATTCGCCCTAACTGACCGCGTGGCTGCCCTGGAGTCTCCCACACAGCCCAGAGTCCCCCACGCAGCCCGGAG